>CAUYQG010126714.1:0-28189 GCA_963574415.1 Tarsius wallacei | reverse complement strand
GCCACCGCAGCCTCGACCTGCTGGGCTCCGGCGATCCTTCCTCCTCAGCCTTCCAAGTAGCTGGAACTACAGGCGTGCGCTACCACGCCCGGCTGATTTTTGATTTATTGTAGAGATGAGGTCTTGCCAAGTTGCCCAGGCGGGTCTCGAACCCGCGGGCTCAGGCAATCCACTCACCTCGGCCTCCCAAAGTGCTGGGATTACAGGCTGAGCCACTGAGCCCGGCTACCAAATTCTTATAACTGGGATCATTCTTTGGATTCAGAGCTTCTTTAAAAAATAAACTAATTATCATTTATTATTGAGTACATATTATAGGATGGTACATTAAATATATAGTGTTCTATTTAATTATTATGCCCATCTTATTGAAGAATGACCTCTTTGCATATTTTACAAATGGAAAAGTCAATTTCTGTAATATCACATAGGTGATAAATGGTAACACTATAACTAACTTCTATTCCCAAATCCATTTATCTTTATCATACTATCTTTCCAAGAATCACATTAAAATACACTCACATTTCAGAGCCTGGAAGGTAGGACAGTGTAAAACTTTCATGTCTTCTTCCCCAAGGGATACAAGATAAATTATCAATGGCAAAAAAAAATAGACAACAACAAAAAACAGTACAAAGTGCATCATTTACCGTTATTAACTACTATTAGGAAGGTGAGAAGAGGTTCTAAGAAAATGAGTCACATCAGAGAGATTGAAAAGACAGGATGCTAACCAGGGTGAGACCTCAAGCCATATCATCCGATGGGGCCAGGGAACCATAATAGAGTGTGAATTCATACAGATGTCTCTGATTTCACAGTAGATTCTGTGCCAGGCTTTATGTCATGCAAGTGCATTTGTATAAGACACTGTAGACCAAGGTATCTCAACCTCAACACTGTTGATATTTTAGTGGAATTTTTCTTTGTCACGAGAGACCGGCTTATGAATGACATAATGTCTAGTGACATGCCTGGCCTCTACCCACTGGACCCCAGCAGCAACCCCTTCCTTAGTTATACCAATCAAAAATGTTTGCAGACATGGCAAAAGGTCCCCTGGGCAACAAAGTCACTCTAATTGAGAACACTCTTGGATACTATCCTGAGCATTGCTTTCTAGAAATATGTATCTAAGAATTTCTTGGCTAAGCTAAGTCTAGTCCTATTAACAACAGAGTGTCACATAAATATTTTTGAAAGAGATAATATAACTCAGATCTCGGAAAAAAGATTTTTTGAGTAGCTTGTACACTGAGAGTTTGGTGAAATGCAGGGAAACAAAGCAAGCAGATTGGGAGTGCCAACGATAGGTGAGAGTGAGGTCGATTAGCACTGTGGGAGATGAATATGCATTTTCACGTGCCTAATGATTTCTGAGAATCTTTTGTTCTGATGCATTAGACTGTCCAATTTAAAGAGTGATTGATCAAAGGAAAGAAATTGCATAGCCAATAAAACCCATGACAAATTTGAAGAATTCCAGCACCCATCTTGAAAAAGCTGTTTCTGTGTCACATCCACAAGAGATATTCATCATGAAGACATAGCTACTACGTACTGTTAATTGTAAATTAGAAGTATAATATATATCTGGTACACAAATGGATAACTTAAGACTAAGCGGCTCTTTTAGTGCCTGGTTAACCAAACATTGATTTCAATGAAATATTGAAGCTGCAAGTAGGAAAGAAGCCTGTAGTTAGTGGACTGCACTTAGTGTGAGATTATGCAATACCCACCGCCAGGTAGCAGTTGGTCATTTCTGAAACACTTCCTAATCTGACAATAGTTTTGTGTAAACTCAAACAAATATAAATCATCGTCTCCAGAGTCCTGAGGGACCTGGCACAATCTTTCTACCAGGACGTCTTCTTGTACGGCCTCATTACACTTGCCAGTGATTCATGGGTGTTAGGCTTGACTGAGAAGTCTGGAAGGCGCTAAGGAACTCAGTATGCTATATTTCAACCATGCAAATGAGCAGATTTCCCTGGGACTCGAAGGCAGCACTTCTAAGGGAAATGGATTAATCTCTGTCTATTCTTATTATTGTTTCGTTGAGATTTTCATAGTAATCCAAATCCATGAAAAGCATTTTCAGTATAGTAGTGCTCTGCATCTGTAAAGCTGGACAGAGCAATTTTAAGGATTATCAAGAAGTTCTCTGATGTGAGGAAAGCAAGGGGCTGTGTGTATATGAAATGGAAATGAACAAAGAACAAATCTCTTGGACATCAGATATGTCAAGATGTGTTCTACAGCATAGTCTTTGGTCAAGTTATGAGTCAGTGAAAGATTATTTTTCTATTGGAATAGAACAGACTCTAGGACATCCCTGACATAATATTGATAACAAAGCCCTCTTTCCTAGATCAGGACTACTAATTCTTTCTCTGATGCCCATTTTCCCAGGTCAATTTGAACATGTGTTTTTTTGTGAGGAAGAGGAAGAAAGGGAAACTAATTTTCTCCTCTCTGTTAACCAACAATAAACAAACTGAGAAAACAATGTTTAACTTGGTTAAACTTGGTCGGTAGCATTGTCCAGTGCCTGGCATATTGCAAGATCTATATATAAACAAAGATTTCCTTTTAAGATGAAACTAAATTGCTATACTTCAACATAAATAGTATTCTATTAGGTCCATTTTCAAGGACTGTTTAGAAAATCCTATCAGCAACTCTCTAATAAATATTTAAACTCAGTTTTTCTATAATAGCTTTGTATTCAGGGCTTCTGATGATGTAATTGTGTTATATTATATATAAAATTAAATTAAAAATAAATATGCACACATACAAAAGATAAATACAAAGACATGTTCATTTTTGGAAACATCAAATAGAATTGCTTTAAGTTTCCAGAATATAAGTGATGTCAATGAATTAAGCAGATTAAGTATTACAGACTATTGCTAATGTAGCCTTGAAAACCTTTAGCAAGCAGAACGTAAAAAGCTTATGCGTATTTTGACAAAGCTTAGGAATTATAATACTAGTGACTCATTTACTCTTATTATCTAATAGGACAGAAAATGTAAAATAAGTTAAAAATATATGACCTATAATATCAAAAATAAAGTCTCCGACAAAAATCAATGTTTGAAAATAGCTATTCATTTAGAAATAAGCAAAAACACAAAAGCTAATTTGCACAAATCAAATTTGCTATTCAGATCAGGCTTTTATCTCTGATCTTTCGATTCCTATAATAAGTTCTGGTGGATCATCACAACTTCTACCACATGGACACCTGGACTATAATACAGAAAATGGAATTCATCATATATTCTTCTAAATTGGCCTCTCTTTGAATAGTTAAGTTTTGGTACAACCATTTACAGTAAGCTAGATCTGTCTCACCTTCTCTCACACATTCAGTTAACCAAATTAACCCCCAGTTCCGGTTATGTTGCCACCTAATTTGTTCATAACTTTGTTCTGATTCTGGCACCCCTGTTGTCACTGCCCTGGTCCTCATCCTCATGTCATTTTATTGGAGCATTACCAGAGTATCGTTAGGAACCGGTCTTCTCAACTGTGAATTTGTTCCCCTCAACTCTGTCATCCACCTCTAGAAGAGTTCACCAAGCCATGCCCTTGCTCCAGTCATTCTGTAGCTACAGGGAACTGAACTGTGTGTACTGTGGTGTCCTTAGCACACCTGTTCTCACTCATTGCCTTTGCTCATGCTGCGACCTGCAGGTCTACTCCCCATGACCCCAGTGCGCTCGGTATCATTTATAATTCTGCATTTTTTCCATCTCTTTCTCATCTAGACCTGAAGAAAACACTTGTGTCATAGCCGTCTCTTATCCCAAGGGACTAGCATCCATCCTGCTCTGTCGTCAGTTAATAGATAAAACTTGGGACATTCAAAATTTAGAGAGTTTATTTATCACTTAACAATTCATGAATTGGGCAGCATAAGACTTCAAGAAGTTTAGTAGTTCTTTGGGGGCAGAGGAAGTGGCGAGATAGAAACTCACTTTTATAAGGTTTTCATGGAATCAAGACCAAAAAAACCATATTTGATTGATTAGAAAGTCCTTAGATGTTGGTTGGAAGTTTCTGATAGATGAAGTCTCTAGTTTTTCTTTTTACTGTTTACATCAGGCTTAGGTAGACCCAGGGGCTGATTCAGCCTAACAGCCTCCAAATAATTCTTTTAAAAATTCTGAATAATTATTGAATGAATGATCTGATTCATAATTGGCAGCATAGTAACGGTGCTGACATTTTAGGGATGACACTTGCAACTAAAGCAAAATCTCAAATCACAGTGGTTCAGCAGAATGAAGGCTTTCTTTCCTCCACAGCCTGGCAGTGCACCCTGAGCCTTGCATGTCAAAGGGTAGCTTTCTGCCATCTAGCATCCAAGTTTCTTCCCTTTTGTGGTACCACCACAGCAGAGGGTCTTGAAATCTGCTTCTGGTCAGCAGAAGAAATGGGAGAAAATGAAGCCCCCCTCTTGAAAACCCTATATTAGCAAGAATTAGTCACAAAGCCATGTCTGGATGTAAATGAATCAAGGGGAATGAGTCATTTTCCGGGAAGCTACTTCCACTGAAATTTTCCTTTGTGAATAGTTGGTATAGAACCATCCATCTCAACCACATGACTTAAGAAAGCAAGAACACACGTATTGTCTTTCCAAAGAAACTGACGTTTTCTGAGTGTGTTGGTTAAGGGTGGATTGGTTTGGAAGAGGCCCTTGGGTAGAACTTTTTATAACCAGCAACTCCGGAGGAGTTTGGGGGTGGTAGCATCAGCCTTGGGAATGCTTTTCAAAAACAATTAAGCCCACACAACTTTGGTTCGGACCTCCAGTAAATTACAGGACCTGCCCAATGAGATTAAGCATATGGAACAGCTCAGATGTCCCTGCAGTAATTACATTCCACCTTCTTAAAACCAGATGTTCTCCAGTCCAGGGATAGCTGCATGTTTGCTGAAGCAGGTGGAGTGTCTCCAAACAGTTCTCCTCTTCAGATACTACAATTTGGAATAAAAGAGGAAGTCACTTTTCTACCTTTCAAGACAGTCCTCAAATTTCACTTCTCAAAAACATCCCTTTTGAACAAATTGCTAGATTCCTTCATATGAATAATCAAGTAACTGTATCTGCAACTGCCCACACTCCCCTATTTGAAGGATGCAAAATGAAATGAAAAATTTACCCAATAGAGATAGGCAGGTGCTATATAAACACATCTGTAGGTCATTTAGAAATTACTATCATCACTCTTTTCATTAAAGTGACATGCATATATTTAGAAACTACTTTTCAAAAACCAAATGAAAGACTGTCCTTGATAACTTCTCTATGTGTTTACCTATAAATCAGCATTAAAATCCTCTGCATAATGAGCTGCCATTTCTCCTGGATGGGGGAAGTTTCTAATTGTGCTCCATTAAAAAAAAAAAAATACGTGAACTGGAATTGTGTCTTGTTTGCTTATATCATTTCTGCTTTTGTTGTCATAGTATCGAAAGGTTTTTTTTTTCACATTTTCAAAGTCTTAGATAGCTAGGAATTTTCTAATATTACATTTTCACTTGTGTTGAGATTTTTGTATTATAATATTGAAAAAGTTCCTAATAGAAGACATATCAAAATGCATACCCTTATATCTATGAGTGTAAGTTTTTCGTGTAGAGAGTCTCAGGGCAACTCTATTGAGTTCATTGCATAGTTTCTGTACATCATTTATGTTGACATGGTGTCATGGATAAGGTCTAAATCTGTATATGAGAGTTATAACAGCTGTTTTCTGCCTGAGTACTCAAAGTCTATCTAAGGCCCGTCTTTTGGTCCTGTGTTCGTGGCATCTCTGGACTGCAAGGCATTGTGCAGGAAATGGAGCTACAAACTTGTTAAGGAAATAATGGGTTTCTGTGATCATCTCACACACAATTTCAAACTTAATACTCCTTGTACAGAGTTATATATAAGGTCATTTTATAGTATGTACATATTGAGAAGCATAACTGAATGTACATAATTGACTGAAGCAGACATCTATCAGAGGTAAATCAGTGAGGTCATTTTTATGTTGAAACTGTGAACAAGTCCATGGAAACAAAACACCCTGCATACAGAATAGTAACTTCTGATTAAAACACCTGTGGATTCAATTGACAACATTTCGTGTTGAACTGCACTAAAGTTAAAATTCCCAAATACCCCTCAGAAATCCTTTGTGTAGCCAATGCTAACAACTTTGAAGTCTCATTTTAAATACGCAGCTTAGTCTTTATACAAAGTATTATGCCCACATCATAATATAGTTTCTACTATTTATTAGGTAAAGGACAGTGGTACTTTCGTTCTATATTTTTGTAGATAGTAGAAGCATTTGGAAGAGACTTTATGTCCTGTGTTTTTGGTTGTGTTCATTCTGCATTGCATTAAGGTTTTAATATGAAACAACAGATAGTATTAAAAAAAGGTTAGAGGGATTTTTGGAGATGACTGTAAATCCCCCTCTAAAATGGACATTAAAACTTGAGAGACTTGTGTACGTTAAGGCTTTAAGGCTTTATTGTTAAAAAGTAGCTTTTTAAAAACAGAAAACATATTTTGTATTAATCTCATTAGAGTGGTATCACCATTTTATGACTAAGTGAATGCATTTTTAAAATATGCACTCCACAGAAAGCATTCTACTGTATCAACATTTCTTAATATAGTATATATATTTTGCCAATTAACTCTGGCAGTACTGTAAAAAGGATAACAGGACCATGACAAAAATGTGCAGTTATATTTTTAGTTTATCTTTCTTTTAAAAATCGCACCGGTTGTATCTGAAGGTGAAAGTACAAGCAGTGTTTTCAAGAGGTGTTTTTCCTCAGTAGAATTATGTCACAGGGAAACACTATGGATATCCATCAAAGTGAAACCTACAAGGACATAAGAACTCGTTATTAGTGAACATTGTTTGTAACCTTCAGATGGCTTCAGCATTCCTGTCACAGAATGGCAAGCAGAATGAGAGATTAAAACACATCATACCCTCAAAATTAACATCACTACATAAATTATGGCCTTTTATGAATCTAAAAGGACCTATTTTTTTCTTTTTACTTTAAAACAATGAGTTATTACAGCCTCCGATCTTTATAATACAATGTTTCAGTGGGTTCAAGTTCAGTTAGGTCAATGCTGGCTTCAGGTTAACATTATTGATTGAAACTTGCTAAAGGATCTTGGCAGATAGATGCAATAACTTCGGTCAGGAAACTAAGCCGAGGAACATACCCTTGTGGTTCTGATGCTTGTTCTGGATTGAATGCTTGTTCCTACAACAGAAAACTCAAAGAAACAAAGGAGAAATAAGGTGAGGATTCTACAACATTGGAAAATGGCAAAATGTTATTGTTCACATCTTAGCACACGTCGGTAGGTTCACATCTTAGCAGACATTGGTAGCACATTTGCAAATACATCATGTATTTATGTTTTAAGAAATAGTTTATATAAATCAATATGTATTATCATTCATATTCTAAACAATAAAATTTTAAAAAAACATTTAATTGCGTGATGGTTTTCAGATTTAAAGAAATATATCGTACCTAACCATTCTTTGTGGGTCAAGAATTGGAAAGGCTTTTTTTTTTTCCTTACTTTCTTCTTTTTTAGATTATTTTCTCTTTTAAGCAAGGTTGATGAGATGAGGCACATTGGAATGAAGGCTGCAATCAGCTGTAATGGAAGAGGGCTTTCTCTCTTTGCCACCCTGACTGATACAGTTAATGTGTGCATCTATGACCTTGACAATTTTCAACAAACGTACTTGAAGTAAAGAGAACTATACTTCAGGCAAAATATCATAGCAATCAAAGCCTTTGGTGGTTAAATTGACTAAAAATATTGGCCCATTATTCAATTTATTTTATTTCTGTTAGTAATAACCTTGGTTGACAGAGAGATTGCTGGGTGCTTTCATTGAAATTCATGGACAGAATTCAAGTTTAAAGAAAGTTATCCACTTCTGAGTTTTATGCAGGGCTTATTGTTAAAATGATCAGCCTTGCAATGTTTATTTGTTGCTTGTTTACTTGTAGACTGGTGTGCTACAGACATTTGAAAATACATAAGTGGAAGCTTCCAAAAAGTGGAATAATTTGCACTCTAGGTCAAGTATACAGGTAGACCTGATTATCCACTGAAATGGGTAAACTTTCACATTTAAAAATTGAAATAGCACTGTTTGAACTTTTTCCTCTGCGAGCAGCACTCAGGAAGATGAACATTCCTATAATTGAAATTATCATGTGCATTCTGACCCTAATTGGGTAAGTTTTATATTAGGTTCACACCGAGCAATCATGGAAGCAATTATGGGCACTTGTCCTGGGGCTGCCATAGCCCAGGTGCTGCTGTCTGATTGTCATTTGGTAATTACCTTGGTACTTCCCAGCTACTCCTTAGCATCAGTTAAGCGATGCAACATACTTCAAGTAAGTGAAGTCTCCTTGGAAGTACAAGTAAATACTTAATTATTTAGTTTGCTGCTTTATATAGGTGCTGTCTGTTCACCTGGAATGTGCAGATGAATAATGAAAATTATCTTCTGAAAGACGCGCACAGAAGTCAAATTAGAGATGTAATTTTTGCAATTAGCCACACAGTTCCTTCTGAAATATGGAAAATACCTTAAATAAAAGTGAGGATAGGGACATTGCCAACTTTAGGGTTTTTCAAGTCTTTGAAGTCTGACTTTGCAGAACAGATTGTAAATCTCTGGCCCATTACACACCTGCGGAGATTTTGGTGTTTTATTTCTCTTGGGTGAAACTGCAGAAGCCCAAACCATGTTAATCACTGTCAGAACCAGTTGTATAAAATGCCAAAATGCAGTGAACCAAGTGCTTTATAATAAATATGACAATGCAGTCAGAATGTTGTTTTGTTAGGCTTGTTATTTGTGGTAATTTTTCATTTATAATCTTTGAAAGGAGCGTATTCTAGGGCTTTTGTCAGAAAAAAATTAACCACGGGGGAGAAGTCACAATATTGCATAAATATTATAGACTCTAAATACATGTATAATAATGAATGCAGTCAAAATTAATAAACTAATTTAATGGTAGCATTTGTTTTAAATATCTGAACTTGCCTGTTTTCAAAAACACAAAACTTTAATATCAGTATTAAAATTTTAAATACTAAATCTGTCTTTCTGTGAGCACATATCATTCTTAAAATAATTAGTGTTCTCACTGTATTATTTCATATCAACCTTTAATTTTGTTTCTTTTTATTTATAATGGAATCGTAAATTTTTACCACTAACCAATGGAATGATTGAGGTATGGAAAAGGTTATTTTTAATCTTCTACTGTGTTCTTATTTAAAATGAACATCGAATCAGCTCAATTTAAAATTATTACAGATAACATCATCATGTTACTGTCTTTTTTTTTTTTTACACAGTCTTTTTTTTACACTGTCTTTTTTTTACACTGTCTTTTTTTTTTTCAAGGCAAGTATTTTCAACTGATTTCTCAAAGGAAACATTCTGTGTCAAAGAGGATAAATATACCAAAATTGATGTGTCCAATGGTGGATGGTTTTGATATGCTATATCAAAATTAAGAATATATTTTAGTACTCATGTACCCTCTGAAATAAATTTAATAGCATGTTATTTAAATAACCACTTATATAGATCTAAAATACTTTAAATGTATTTAAAGTCTTTCCTTGCTAACCAATACATAAGTAAAATGTCTTATGTTATTACTCCAATTCTACAAATGTTTATTTTGTGCCCTTCCGACACAGATGTAATATACAGAAGAGATGCGAAATAAATAGAATACATTCTCCTGGGCTACAGAATTGTACTCGAGATACAATAATACCAAGGCTGGGTAAATCACCCTCCCTGTGTGTGACTCTACGTTGCATTTGTCTGTTCAATACTTGGATTCTTAAATCAAGATCATAAGATCCTTGGGTACTGACCATGTATATTCGCCGTTATATCATTCATTCCCAGGACAATGCCTGGCACATAATAAGGAATCAGTCAATATTCTCTTACTGAATGGATTAATTAATTAACTGCTGAATTGCTATGGAAATTAGAAAAGTTTGGATACAGCATGGAGTGCTTATTTATACTATATGTATTTCTAAGGTCAGCATTATAAGGCGTGCAATGCTGCTATTGCCTGTTTTCATCCGTAGGACGTGAACTGAAAAGGAATGAGGCTAAAATAAATGGTATACGTATATTTGCTCTCTGTTATCATGTTCTTAGAGTTTTTACTACAGTTGCATAATCAGACACACAGGTACATTTGAGAATCCAGAATGCAGTTAGAGACCACTTGAAACCGATGATACGACCTTCACAAATGTGTGATAAGAATTGGCACGGTATGTTCATCTCATTTTAATCTTGGGGGATGTTGAGACTAATACAGTGAAGAAATAATTAAACTAAAAATAAACACGAATGAATTATCCACAAAAATTAATTTGGGTACATTTTATAGCCCCTTAGCAAAGATGTCTTTTCACTAATTTTTGCAGTTACCAAAGCTATTATTAAATGAATTTTGTGTATGACTAGAGCTCTTGAATACTTATAACTTTTCAGTTTCAAGGCTCTGGGTTATACATCACTAACTATTGTTCAACAGTGATAGAGAGGCATTGTATCCTTCACAGACCACTAGCTTCCGATGATCTAATTTTATCTTCAACAATAGTTACAAGCAAGAGCAAAAACTACAGCGTTGGAAATGGTGTTTTAGTTCTTGTACATGTGAATGATGAGAGGGGAGTAGGCAGAGCTTTGTGTGGGCAATATTATTTCCAGACATTTCTCTGCAGGCAATGCTTATTTTTCCATGTTAATAGGATGAGTTATTAATATCAGATACATGAGATTTATACATATATAAAACTTTTGCTAGCAATGTCAAAACCTGCATTTATTTTGCCTTCAAATGTTTTAATATATATACCTGTATCTCCAAAAAGGTAAATCTTAAAATATTACATTTCTGTCTTTAAGAAGACTATAGTCTATCCTGGTAGGAAGGGGAATACATTTCTAACTATGTAGCAAATTTAGATTTATACAGATAAATAGGGAAGGGGATGTCATTACTCATGATTCTCTTTCTATTAAAGGCCCCTCAAGGCCACTCTTTGTACCCCATCCTTGTCTCAATCGCCCACCCCTACATAGGTTGAGATTGTAATACGACCCCTGTCACCAACCATCCTTCTACTCCCTTAGGATAAAGAGACTAGGCCAAAACCAGGTGACTGTTTTACTTTATCTTGAAGAAAAAGAAAATCTAAAGTAAAGAAGTAACAAATTTAAGCAGCTGTGATTTGTTTTTTTCTTCATCTTCCCCTCTTTCTTCTAGAGCATTTATTGGTCAGGAGTTTGTGTTTTTTTTTTTTAAGGGTCAAAGATGTTTTTGGAGGGAAACAGAATTTTTTAAAAACCTTAATTTTAATGAAATAGTAACTTATTGCAGTGAAGCTCTGAATACAAATGAGGGTGCAATTTTCAAAGGTTAATGATGGAGAATTGAATCAAAGTGCTCATGTCATTCAGTCCTTCTTAAAACAGTAGAGTTACACACATAATTGTGTGTCACATGACCACATTTCAGCCAATGACCAATCACATATATGACAGTGGTCCCATAAGACTGCAATAAAGCTAAGGCATTCCTGTTGCCTAGAGATGTCACAGCCATTATAAGGGAGCAACACAACACAATACTCACGTGTCTGGGGTGCTGCTGGTGAGAACAAAGCTACGTACTGTCAGTCATATCAGTTAGAGCGTGTGCAGTTATGTGTGGTGTGTAAGACTGATAATGGTAATATACAACTATGACCCTGGTTTGTTTACTATACTATCCATAGTAAACCAGACTGTCCCTGTTCGGTTTACTCTACTATGACTCTGATTGTTATTTTAGAATGTACTCTTTCTACATGTCAAAAAAAGCAAAAAGTTAACTGTAAAACAGCCTCAGACAGGTCCTCCAGGTGTTCCAGAATCAGGCGTTTTTATCACAGCAGCTGACAGCACCATGCATATCGTTGCCCTTGAAGACCTTCCAGTGTGACAAGATGTGGGAATAGAAACAGTGGTATTGATGATCCTGACGCTGTGTGGGTCGAGGCTAATATGTGCGTTTGTTTCTTAGTTTTTAATTAAAAAGTTAAAAAGGTAGAATGAACTCACAGAATAAAAATAAATAAAGAAAATATTTTTGTGTAGATAATGTGTTTGAGTTGTAGACTACATGGAACCGAAGAGTCAAAGACTTGTAAAATTTAAAAATTTTGTAAAGTGGAAAGTTACAATAAGCTGAGGATAATTTATTATTAAACAGATAAAAATATTTTTAAGTATTTTTAAATTAGTGCAGCAGAAGTGTCACATGCTTATAAAGTCTACAATGGTGTACAGTAACATTCTAGGCCTTCACACTCACTGAGTCCCTCAGAGCAATTTCTAGTCCGGCAAGCCCCATTCATGGTAGTTGCCCTGTACACAAGTATCATTTTTTTATCTTTTACATCATATTTTTACTCTAACTTTTCTATGTTTAAATGCATTTAGATGCACAAATACTTGCATTATGTTGCAGTTGCTAACAGTATTCAGTACGATAACATACTGTGTAGATTTGTAGCCTGGGAGTGATAGGATAGACCACAGAGTCTAGGAGTGTAGTAGGCTAGACCATCTAGGTTTGTATGAGAGCACTCTATGGTGTTAGAACAAGGACACAACTGCCTAAGGATGCACTTTTTAAAACTCTTCCTCATTATCACATTAAGCAATGAATGACTGTGTGTCTATATACATATATATTTATATGTATTTATATATATATATAATATCTAATCAGCCCTTTGTGTCTGTGAGTTCTGAGTAAAAAAATTCTTTTAAAGCAATAAAAATAACAATCCAACAATAAAAATATAAAAACAAAACAGTATAACAACTAGTTATAATAGCAATTACATTGTATTAGGTATTAAAAGTAATCTAGAGATGATTTAAAGTCTGTAAGAGGTTGGGTGTTGGTAATATGCAAATTCAACATCATTTTATATAAGGGACTTCAACATCCAAGGATTTTGGCATCCAGAAGGGGTCTTGGAACCAATTTTCCACAGATACCGAGGGATGACATTATAGTTAAAGTAGATCTAAAATACAGTATCTGCGGAAGGGAAATCTACATATACAGAGGACCCCCTTTTTCTATTCTCGGGTTCCACAGAGGCTGGCTGCACAACCTGAGTCTACACAGAGTTTGGTGTGAGGTGTAGGGGGAAATCCTAGGAACCGACTCCCTGTATGTGGAAGGAGTTAAAAAGTCAGACATATTAGACATGAAAACTCAGACACAGTAGATCTTTTGATAAAGAGTAACCATGTTCTTTGGACTGTTTTGTTATTTTCCCCGATTCTGTGGAGTACAGCTGTGAAACAGTAATATTTTAAAGAGGGGTAGAAAAGTGCCTGGACAATCCATTGACTTTATCCCATTGGTCTCTGACAAAGCCCTCAAGTGCCCCTTGCTAAAGAACAATTAATTTTAGACAGTAGCCCTAAAGGAAGTCACCACTGGAACTCTGTGGGATGTTCAGATAAAAAACTTGATTTTGAATGATGCAAAATATATTTTGACAATATATACCTCATGAATGAAAATAAATGTTTTTATTTAAAAAAATAGTAATTAAAGAGATTAAAGGAGAATTTACAGTTGTCTAAAAGAAATGTCAAAAAGCAAATGCATCTGGATGAAAACTACATATATATGTTTGTATATTCATATATAAAATATCTCTATATAAGCGTGTATATATATATAATATATATCCATAACATTAGTGATTATAAATGCCTACATTGATCAACACTTATGGATTGTATTTATATAATCTTTGTAACTACCCATACCTAATTTCTAAAGATCATCTGGAGGCAATTTTAACTGGATAGAGGGCAAACAAATGGATGTGGACTTTATTACACAGATAGCCTGGCCCATATTTAAGGATGATTAGATATTTGAGGACTAGTACTAAAAATTTAGTATAGTGCAGCGGTTACTTTCACCCGTGCCAGCTCTGACATGTTACTCTGTCTTTTCTCTCTTCTTTCACTAATAAACTTTGAAAACTTTGCAAAAAAAAAAAAAATAGTATGGTGCTAAAAACCTATTTCTAGTTCATTAGTTCCACATTGTTACTTTTCAGGCTTTTGATGGTTGCTCAGGTAGAAACAGCATTTAGTCATTCATTTATTCAACAGACATTCTCTTAGGACGTTACTCTGTGCCGATGACAGATTGCTAACTAGATGCTTTAATGCTTATTTTCTAATGACCTGAATGGGACTATGATTTACGAACAGTATCTACATATTCAACGAGAGAAAATTCAAGTTCAGAGAAGCGAGATACTGTGCCCAGTTGTTACCACTACATAGTCCTAGGGTTGGGATTTGAAGCCAAATCTATTTGATTCCAATTAAAGTTCTTTCCACTATACAATTTCATTTTTTCTTCCAAATTCTTGTTCCTGCTCAATTTCTCTTTCTTCCCAATAAATACAAATTCACTGTCTTCTCAGCTGCCAAGAAGGAATTGAAAGAACGGAAAATAAAAGGTAAAAACTACAATAACAGCAGAAACAAATTTTGAATGGGAGACCAGGTCAACTGATTTCTTGTCCATTAAAAATTAATGTACAAAATTCTGTCTCTTCCCTTGACTTATATATAAATATTCATTTTCAAGACTTGGTTCCTAATTTCCTCCTCCAGATAATTTATTATCTTTAACTTCTCCCACTGTAAACCCTTTAACACCATACTCTTTAGGCAATTTTATGGCTTTTTGGCATCACATTATATTTGTACCAGTGAATGCATACATTTGTGATTATTTCCTTCTTATTTTATATACTTCAATAACCATATTTAAAGTTACCTAAGTAAGCGTAATAATTAATAGTAACTAGGTACCATTTTTATGTTAGGCATTTCATATGCATTATGTACTTTTGTCTTTATAGTAACTCTATGAAATATGTATTATTATTATCCCATTTAGCAGGTAATAAAATAAGTGACGGTCAAGGAATCCTCAGGCCCCTGGGTCTCTAAAGCCTCTACACTACATTGTTTTGTGTTTTAGATGTACCCTTAACAAGCATCCTCTGTTTTGTCACACATGACACCTAAATTATATGCGTATTACCTAACTGCTCCTGAGTTTCACATAACATTGCTAACTATATCCCAACGGGATTTAGTAACTGAAGTAATAGCGAGACATTTTTAATACAACCTCACAGCAGAGACCATGAGACAAGGTTTTTGTATAATTAGCCGCAGAGTTAACTAATCGGTTGATTAATTTAAACTACTTGAAACATCATTTTATTAATCTCATTGGAAATGTAGCAGAGGACGAAAGATTAGAGAAGAACATGTTAGGAATGTAATATAGAAAAGGAAACCTCTAAAAAGACAGTGAAGCCATTGAACATAATTGAAATTATGTAAGGAACTAGACATTTAATATTAATGCTTAAAAAGATGAAAAATAAACAACATTGCACAAATCGTTTAAGCATATACACTGTGAAAAAAGGGTACAAATGATGGCTTACTATTAATTTTGAACTTGTTGATGTTTTCTTAGTTCAACAACGATGTGTTATTTTAAGAATGTTTTTTAAGGGAGATCATTGTTTGGCTATCCCTATATTAAGTACCAAAGTTACCACACATGTTTGGACTTTATAGGCAATATTTTAAAATCAATGTAATTAGATTAATTTGCTTTAACAGTGAAAACAGATTGAATTTTAAAGAAATATTTGCATTTCAAATATAATGCCACACATACAAGATTTTCAGTGAACTAGAAGAAAAGTTTGTTTTCTTACTATCACAGTTTGAAATATTAATTTCTACTGAAAATTCCTTTAAGCAAATAAATATTTCACAGCATTAAAGCATTTATTAAATTCACCAGGTCCTCACATGGAAAATGCTTCCTACATCACAGAATCCACCGCCACTTTCATTTAATTTGCTTCTATTTTCTGGTTTTTTTCTTTGCTTGTAATAAGAGCTTATAATTATGAACATGATATTTGGTTAATGAAGAATGCATTGCATATTTAGAGATCTACATATTTATGTGACCTTCTTTTGTTCATAAATGCTAATATTTATTGCTTCTTTGTTGAGATTTTATTTTGTGTTTTGTGACAAACAAAAGTACGATTAGTGAAGCTGTGAAGTTCTCATGGTAGCTGCCTGTGTTCCCAAGATAGCGGCATTAGTGTCTACAGAAGCAGTTAATGCTGTTTATCATTAGTGACAGAGGCTGGGAAGGACCTTCTGTGGCTTTTATCTTTCACCTTGCCAACAGAAGTTGATGAGCTTTCTGATTTAAATTCATAGGTGATGCTTCAGGATTTATATGCACTTCACATGGACAAGCACACAGGTAAACCTACCCTGCTGATGGAGTCTAATTAAAGCCATCCTAACATTCTCATACTGGACATCCTTAGGAAGACCATTACTGCATTCATATTTAATGTCAAAGTGGCTTGATGGAAACATGAAATATAATACAGCTTAGGAAGGAATTATCACATTCCTGCTTTTAAAAGGGTTTATTGCATTATAATGTGACTTCTTTTTGAGATGTATACCAACTGATGAATGCAAAGCACATCTTTTATAGTAAAAACACATTTTTGCAATCTTAAATTTTAGTAGCTACAGGAATTTTGAAACAAAGCAAGACAATTATTACAATGAAGTAGCACACTTAGATAATACTAATCACTTTTGTCTGTATAAATATTTTCCAAAATATAGACCCAGGGAGAGATTCCAGACACCGTCAGAAAATCACAATTTAAGGTCAGATTTGCTTTAGAATTTGAGTGAAATTTTAAGCAGCTTTTGATTTTATAGAATTGTTTTGTCCCTTAAGCTGGTAATGAATGTTGTAATTATGCAAAAGGATAATATGATATCTAGTATATCTCGAATTTTTCAGGAACCATATTCTGTTGCTAGTTTTCCATGGGATAATAATAGAAATGTTTTCTGTTATTGTGAATCACACAGTACTATGTTTTTAAATTTAGATTGGATAAATCTCCATTCACATCAGCTCTCCAAAACACTTTGAACGGTTTTCTCTTGTTCCCAACATAAAATCTAAACTGTTTACTATGACATGGAAGGGTTTACTTGTCCTGACTCTGCCCTCTTCACTTTGCCCTTTGTTTTTCAGCCCTGCCTATGTTTTTCTTCCTCAAACCTGCAAGTTATTAGGTGCCTCAACACCTTGTTGATGTATTTCCCTCCCGCAAGATGATCTCTTACCACCTCAGCGTCCCTTTCTCCTCCTCAGGGAGCTCTTCCCGTGTCTTTCCTAAAATCGACTTCTCCTGGTACCCATCTCAGCATTCTGTGTAGTGCTTTGCACTATTTAAATTCCTAAGTTAATATGGTGTGTGAGATACATGCAGTAGCTACATGAGGACAGGCCAAATGTATCTTGTTCACCGTTGAATCTGCAGCACCTAGAATAGTGCCTGGTACCAACTAGATATTCTGTGCATATATTTGAATAAATACACATGATTGTCATTTAAAAAATAAGGAAAATTGATTAAGACTGGGAAATTCTCTTTTTTATTCATTCTTTTCTAAAGGGTAAGTACTCAAAAAAGAAAATTACCAAGCAAGCTGAATAAGTTATTTTCAAGAAATAAATGACATTGACTAATATTTGTTAGAAGCAACCATCAATGTAATATAATATTTAATATGTGATAAGATGGTATTTTAAAGCTATCGCTAATGAAGATAATAAGGTACAACAAAGAAAAGTTATTTAAAGTTTAGGTCTGGGAATCGAGCAGCATGGGTTAGTTACTTATAATAATGCTATAAATAAGTGGATTAACTATCCAAGGCCAACACAAAATGGTAACATTGTAAATTTATTTGTATTCTCCACAATTTCATGTAGTGTGCTTCAGCGTTCCTGAACAAAAAACACTATTAGCTAAAAATTATAGTGAAACTTGTCTGTCACGTCAGATAGTTTCAGATACATCTAAAGTTTCATTCTAAAGCAATGTAGTTCTTTAAATGTAATGCTATTTGTTTTAAACAGTAGATGTTAGAGGAAGGTAAAACTTATTTTTTTATAGTTTCCTAAGTAACTAAAGAAAAAGAACTCTGAAAGTAAAGGTCAGATGTTTCATTTCCCTTAGGAAATTGATCTGAGTTCACTCTGAGACCGTTTCTAGGTTTGAGAAATTTAGATGAGGAAGGCCAACTCTTTGACTTTCATGTTCAACTCTCGAAACATTGCATTTTAATGCAATTTGGTCCTTGCTTTAATGATATCAGCTGTATAATCTCATTTCTTTTTGCAAGAGAAAAGCATCCGAGTAAAGAGAATAGCCTTTAGTAATAAGGAGACACTCCACAAATCAATATTATACCCTTCAAAGGGATCTAAATTCACAGGATCAAGAAATTGTGACCCACAAGATTGTTTTCTTTTGCATCAACAAAAATACATTTGATTTAACTGGTTATGTTTTCGGTGCTCCGTTAAATTCATTTTGTATTACTGGCAACTGCTACACTATAAAGTATAAAACAGTTGCTTTTATTCCATGGCTGAAGTCGATGCCATATTCAGCTTTCTTTCTTTCCTATGACCCATCTTATTCTCTGGCATCTTTTGAAAAATGCACATTTTATGCAGGAAAGCTTTGGCAAACGTGTCTATTTTTCAATCTGTTTAACTGAAAAGGAATATTCTTGAAAAACATGATGCTCGGTGATAAAGTGTTCAGTTCCTTTTCAAAGCGGAGAATGGAAACTACTTCCCTACCATACATAAATCATCTTGGTTATTGTATGCACATGAATATAGATTATTACATATTGATTACACCTATCAATATTTAAGCATTCAAGTGTTCAAGAACATTAAGTATATCCTTTAAACCATGAAAAAAATGAGAGGGAAGAAAGAAAAGTCTCAGCTGATTCAGTACCAATATTTTAGAATAAACCTTTTAAAGATAATGTTATAATGTCCTATCAAAGATAATCATAATATTTTTATATATACAAAGTGGAAATGTTGCTGGTTTTGCCTTATATTCAATGTAAACTTCAAGCTAAAATACCTATTGTAGGAGTCAGAATAACAGAATCTAGCATGTTAACATGGTTTTGGAGTGTATAAGTTAATTTAAATATATGATGTAAAGCTATTATCAATACGTAATTAACATGGGACCTAATTTTAAATTATTAAGGATATTAATTTAAATTAATTACAGTTTTCTTTCTTTAAATCAATGAAATATTTTAAAATATCAACTTTTAAGTCTATTTTTGTCTGTTCTTTCTTCTGTTTTTTGAGTTGAAACACTAACATATTTATCCAACTAATAAATAGCCAAAAACCAGATAAACCATTATATATTCATATTTTAGTATTAAATTAAGTGTAGATGCATGTAAATAATCTATTTTCTTAATTCTGTATATCTTCCAATCCACATTTTCTTTTGATTCAGATAATCAATTACTTTTCTTAGAAGACAATTACTAAGAGCAGAGCAAAAATCATAAAGATAACTACAAAAGAAGCATACTATATATTTCATTTAGTGAACTAGAGGAAGTTAAGCTAGCACAGATGAATGTCACATAATAGTTACACAATGAATATTTATTTAAGTTATTTGTAATTTGAAAAGTATAAAGCCAGATGATTTTCCAACTCTGTTTTAGAAAATAAATACAAAATGAGAAAGTAGAGCTGTGAAATCATTAAATAAATGAACAGAGTTAGCACTTACTAGTCACTGCTCATACCCATGTATTTTATTCTGGCTACAAACATATAACTTGTGTATGTTCATGGGTGTTTATGAGCATATACAGAAGTGATATAAAACTATATCACTTATACTATATCACTTACATATATATATGGATTGGAACTGTCTTCAAGAATTACACATCCTGCAGGTTGGGGAATACAAATAATCACCAACATTTCTTGTGTTTTCTGCTCATTAAGCATTACATGTAAATGATGAAAACCAAACTCCACATTGTATTAGAGCTGAATAATGTTGACTTCTGATCCATTGGGGAGTTAATACTGATGATGGAAGGGTCGAGCCAATACGTCTACATTTTTATGCTATTTTTTAAAGTATTAAGTGTTTGTTGACCATTATTTTTGATCATGTAAACACATGTCCTAGCATAGAGAATTATATGTATATATCCTTCCTTTTTTATTAAAAGTCACATAGTACTTTGTCAAATGTAAGTCTGCTAACAATGAGATATAGTTGTTGTCATGGAGTCTTGTTTAAGAGTTTATATTCTATCCAACTAAGTAAAATATTGAGGTCCTTAGTTTCAGGATGTCTTGGAAACTTTCAGCAGACTAAGCAGGGTTACAGGATGCCAGTGTGTCCTCGGCATTCAAGGGGTTGATGCCAGCAGGATGTCCCTACCTTTGGTCTTTTGTTCCATATTCCTCAATCTTAACTGCTCATCTAAAAGAACAATATCTTGAAAAGGCTCAGAAAGCCATTGCCTGGAATCATCACTCTGGAATCAGCAGAAAGAGATTCAATAGTCGGGCACCTATTGAATCTCACCAAGCCTATGGTTTTATGTCATGGCAGTCAGAGATAAGAAGTTAAGTGAGATTAAATATGAAAAATAACCAATTCTGAAACATTGCAGTGTGACTATCAAAGAATTATTGTCTAAATACACACTTCCTTGAAGTTGTACTGTAATGGTAATTCCTTATTTATGAAACAAAAGTAAAATGAGCTAAAACCATCAGGAAAACATTATGACACTCACTTTTCCTCTCTCCGTATTTTGTTTCCAAGACTCTTCTATTCATTTATTTATTTAATGATTTCCACTGCTATATAGTGTTTTGTTTAATGAATATAACTTATTATAGTTGATTTAAGCATTACTACTTTGATTAATAGATATTTCCAGGTTGTGTTTTTCTTTTAAAAACTGTGTTTTTCTGAAATGCCTTACAAAGATGCCATGATATAATGTACAGTAATTTCCAGGAATAAAATTGCTGAATTAAAGAATATGTAAATATTTAAATTTGCAAGATAAAGCCAAATTGTTTTGAAGGAAATGACACCACCAATATTGTAAAAGATTCTATTTTATTTCACATTCTTGCATATACTTGGTATGTTATTTTTTAAAAAAATCTTTACTTATCTGAGTAAAGAAAAATGACATATAATTGGGAGTTATTGTGTTATTCCCTGATAACATTATGAAGTTGAATATCCACATATATTTAAGAGTATATTGCTAAAATACATTTGTACATTTTTTATCATTGAGGTATTAAATTTCTTTTTTCTTTATTGACTTGCAGAAGTTTATTAGTTCTGTGTAATATTTTTTCAGATTCATCTGTATGTATATTTATATATAAATCTGTATTTTTCTAGGTATTCTATTTTTCATGAGTATTTTTCTTTTTATATTGCAAACTTTGATAAACAAATATTTAAAATTTCAATGTAATTTATTAATTACATTGAAATTCAGTGGAATTTATCAATTTTTTCTTTGAGGAAAAAAGTATTATATACTCAGTTGCATACAAATGTTTTCCTATATTCTCTAGGAAAAGCTTTGTTTGTTTATTTATTTATTTGCAACCTTTGGCCAGTTAAGAAAAGAAAAAGGATAGACTGACTTTTTCAATAAAAAGAATCAGTATTTGTTTATGTCTGTGGGCAGGGTGATCAGGGAGGGAGTGTCTAGGTTAATTGACAGCAGGAGAGAGAATCACAACCATGGCCCATTTGTACATGTTTAGAAGTGCCTGTCCTATGGCTTCACACAAATAAATAAAACTTAATCATAGATATGTTTTGGTAAATAACTTGTTCATCCTCATTTTATGAGGTTTGGCTATGATGTAGTAAAATCTATCAAATGAATAATAGCATAGGATAGAATTGATTTTGGGTAGGTTCACATTGTTAAGAGCTATTTATCTGAGTGATCCCCATTTTTTTTTCCAGTGAAGAGAGAATGTAAATCTTTTTTAATTATGTGAAACATTGACTTTTTTCCATAACCAAAAATATCCTTTAAGAAACACTTTACTATTTTACAGAGTTTTTTGGTGTGTGCCTTCGACAGAGAACATTTTTGATAAACTAGATTCCTTTATGTTGTAGAAATTAGACATTTTCACTTTCACTTAAAATTAGAATGTTATTCTGAAAGAGTTTCTACTGGGCATAATTCACTAATTTTTGTATGTCACATTCATGATAGTGATATATATGTGTATGTATAATATATATATATATCCCCCCTCCCTTTGGAATTGGGATCTCACTCTGTTGTCCAGGCTGCACTGCAGAGGCATGATCACTGCAGCCTTGACCTCCTGGCCTCAGGCGATCATTCCGCCTCACGCTCCCAAGTAGCTGGGACTACAGGCATGTGCTACCACACATGGCTAATTTTTTTTTTCTGCAGAGATAAGGACTCACTATGAGACCCAAACTGGTCTCGAACTCCTGAGCTCAAGCAATCCTCCAGCCTTGGCCTTCCAAAGTGCTGGGTTTAGAGGTGTGAGCCACCATGCCCAGCCCATAATCGTGTTTTAAGAACAAGTGAAGATTTTCTAATTTGCATTATTGATTATATTTAAAAGAAATATCATAAATATAAACAAAGGTTCGTATGAAAACAGTGCGGTGCAAAGTTAGATTTTTTCTGAGTAACTGCGGTTGATGGACTCTCTGCCCTTTCTTCTAACTGCGTGACACTTTGCTAGCATCCTTGCCCTGCAACTCACCAGGCTGCGGTGAGCAGAACAGAGTCCACAGGTGTTTTAGGAGGGATTCTGTGCCCAGAGATAAATTCAAAGTTGCTCATTTATATCAAAGTCGTTTGCGGTGGTGGTTACTTTGAGATACATGCTTTTAATCGATAAACCATGCATGAACTGGCAGAGATTGTGGGCTTTGTGATCCAGTGCTAGAAAAGGGAAGAAAATAAAAGGTTCTAAGGAGATCCATTCCCATCCTGGCATTGAGGAACGGGGATGGGGTGGGTGAGTGACTAGATAGACAACTGGGCCAGCCATGGAATACACAATCAAGGCACCAGGGTGAGGCTCTTGTGTCCATTTCTAGACTGAAAGGCTGCCTGGGGACCCAAATTCTTGATTCATCCTTGTCCTTGTGGAATGCCCGCTCCAGCTAGAATAAGAAAACATACTTTCAAACCTTGGCCACAGTGCTTTAGTTTTCTTAGCTACCAACTGGAGATGGGAATGCCTACCCAAGGCTACAGTGATAGTCAAAGAAATTAATGGAAGGGAAACACCATGAATACTCTCTCTGGCATAACAAAGATTACCATTAAAGAGTAAGAATGAGAAAGATGGTGTGGTGACAAATGTATTGAGCACATACTTGATGGAGAAAATGTTTACATTTGCCAGAAAACACAGCAAACAAAGTCCAGGCCAACATATTTCCTTGTCTGCATCCAGTATGAGAGAGGGGGCCTCTTTCAAAAATGTGGAATAAAAATTATTCCCTTTTGTACATTTATGTCTGCTGCTTTGTTCACTTGTCTGTACGTATTCCCCACCCCCTGTAAACAGTGACCTTCCACAGGCAGGTATACCTCCTGGCTAAAGTCAGGGTTCCTAGAGCAATGACTTTGAATAAGAGATACTCAGAAAGTTAAGAGGGCGTCCATCTCACGCAGTACCTAAGGGAGGGTGTACAAATTAAAGTTTTGTGGAAATGAGTCAAAAGAGTGTGAAAACAGGTCAGGCTACAGACCACGCCCTCTACATTATAGTTAGTATGGGTGTTTGGAGAACTGATTCCCTCCCCCCCAAGTAATTCATGTAGTTCTGATTTCATATTATACTTAACTGTTCTATTTTACATGGCAAATTTACTGGAAAACAATTTTTTGAAAGATAATGTCAAAAAATAAATGAGTTAGTGTAAAAAAATACAAAGATAATAAATCTCTTTAATTCCATTTGAATGTCTACTTCTCTTATCTTTTTGCTACACAGAAATATAATCCTATTACTATTGAACAGAAGCCTATTATATGTCCTTTATGTAGCTGAAGTTGGTGTTCATTTTATTTTCAAATAGTAAATATGTATTGATAGAAATATAAGTTGTTTTTTCCCCTGATACTGACAAACAACTAAGTGGTTAAGATGCTAAACTCATGTATAACCTTTTACAGGCAGATCTATCAAAAAGAAAATTTATAATAATTGGTTTTATATTTTAAAGTTAGTTTTATATAAAAAATGTACAAAACTCAAAATTTTATATTTTAGAATTTATGTAGATTTGCTATTCTTTTGAAATACTTTAAATTTTTAAAAAGAATCAAACATTCTGTGATCGGTCCCTTTAAAATGATGACTTTGTCTTAGTGATTGTGACTTATGGAAACAAATTCAAAAACAGAAACTTAGATACAGCAACCTAGATGGTAGAATCTATATATATCATCTTTGGTTTTGTTTTAGATTTTTTTATTCTCACTTTTGGTTGCCAAAGAAACAATAGTTTTAGGTCATATCACCTTGTATAAAAGGCTCTGCTCTTAGAACAGATTATTTTCTTATAGAACCTAAGAAACTTATTAGTTTCTCTTTCTTTCTCTTTCTTTCTTTCTTTCTTTCTTTCTTTCTTTTTCTTTCTTTCTTTCTTTCTTTCTTTTTCTTTCTTTCTCTTTTTCTTTTCCTTCCTTCCTTTCTTTCTCTCTCTCTCTGTCGGGGTTTCACACTGATGCCCAAGCTTGAGTGCAGTGGCACTATCATGGGTCACCATAGCCTCCAACTCCTGGACTCAGGCAATCATCCTGCATAAGCCTCCCGAGTAGCCGGGACTACAGGCTTGTACCACCATGCCTGGCTAATTTTTTCTTTCTTTTTCCTTGAAGAGTCAGGGTCTTGCTATGTTGCCTAAGCTGGTCTTGAAATCCTCGGCACAAGCAATCCTCCTGTCTTGGCCTTCCAAAGTATTAGGAATACAGGTGTAAGCCACCATGCCCAGGCAGTTATCAGTTTCTTGGAGCTCCCGAGAGTGTGATTTTATAAGTTAAAAAGTCACATCTTTGGAAAAGACTGGTATATGTCTATTTATCTCTGTGTGTCTATGTATGTACATATGTATTTTACTTCTATGATATCTTTTTGAGATAACAATACTTCTCATTTTAACTTTGTTTCTCAAAAAAGACAAGGGAAGCAGTGCAATGTGTGGGTACACACCCTCTGATTATGGGACACGTCGTTTGCCAGAGTGATTGATGTTCTAGCTAGTCCAGCCTTACCATAGCCAGGAAATTCTGACCAATTAAGGAGGAAAAGGGAGAACCATCCATCAAATCAAAATCGACAACCACCCCACCTCCACCATTAAAAAAGCACAGAAAAGCCATATTCTTCCTTCTGGTCCCTTTTTGAAAGGCATGAAGTAACTATATATTTATTGTCCCATGTGCACACTATCTATTAAGTGTTAGAAAAGATTTTGCAGTAAGTTGCCTTGTAAAGAACAAGATATACTTTAAATGAAAGCGCTTAACCAGATCGCCGTTGAGGAAACAGAATGAGTAGAAGTTCTGATATCCTCTCCTCTGTGATCTGAGGGAGTTAGGTTTCCCAGGACATTGGGGTATCCTCTCAGGTGCTATTTAAAATAAAACCCAGCTGCTCAGAAGACTGAGGTGGAAGTTTAAGGCTGCAGGCTGCAGTGAGGTATGACCACGCCACTGCCCTCCAGCTTGGGTGACAGAGTGAGACTCTGTCTCTAAAAAAATAAAAATAAAATACAATAAAGTCTGTACATTGACTCTTTCATTTAAGATTATGTTTTGTAATGCCTTCTAGGCATAATGTATCACCTAGGTACATTTCTCTGGTGCCAGGTAGTAATTGGATTGATCATTCAAAACTAATTCTAGAAGGTTCACTTTTCACCATAAGTTTGCTTAGTGAAATACTCTTCAGTCAGAAGAAGGTAGCAGGGGATATTGGTGACTATAACAATATCAAAAATATAATATTTTAAATAGTATAACAAGTGGTATGGAAAGTGTCAGGCAGCATTGAGTAATTAAATAATCATCTTCACAATTAAATGATGTTAATATGTATGTAGAAACTATGAGGAAAATCAAAGACCTCAGAGTTACAAGACATTTAGAAAGTGACTTGTGTGGCTCTTGATAATGAACTAGCTAGTTTATTATATTTTTTTCTATATCTATTCAATATATTTGATCTATAGTCTATGTTCACTGTTTAATTTATACTCAACATTTGTTTTCAAGCTTAAGTTTCAGTCTTCCAGATCAGAATACACCATCTTCCCCCTCAAGACCTTCTTTTGCCAAGTTATTTACAGTCACTGAAGATATTTTCTATATTTCCTGATTCTCCTTTTCCAGTAAAATATTTTCCTTTTGTCTACTTATGATTTTATGCAATATAAAAATGCTTGATCCCATGTAATGTGTGTGCAATCAAATGGAAAAGCAAAGGATTGCTTTCAGAATTTCAAGGCCAAGTATGCAACACTGACTATTCATTTGATATTTGCAAGGTATTTTGACAATAAATGCATATCGTGTTATTTCTACTCTTTCTGTATAATGATTTTTCTGAAGAGAATTGTTGATAAAAGGGCAAGTAAATGTTAAAAATGTATGCATATTTTGCAAATTCTTGTAGAGTAATAGAATAAGTCAGCATCCTAATTTCATGAAGCCACAATTGGCATAGTAAATCAAACCTGTGAATATACCTATAAGAAGGAATAAAATAATGATACAAAAAATACTTAAAATGAAAACAAATATAACACTTGAGATTATGCATTTGTTTACCCAGAGACTATTTATTTAACAAATATCCAGTATAATACATCTGAGAATTTAAAAACCAAATATATATATATATATATACACACATATATGTATATATATATATTTCATATTTTTTTCCTGAAGAAGAAATCAGCTATCCCTGATGTGAGCTTCTCTTCCATTTCAAAAAGGCATAACCTTTACAATCATTGGTTAGCTCTTTGTCAATGTCCTTAACTTACTTAATCAATTGCACTTCAACCATGGCTCTTTCTAGTTGTTTACTTTCTTTTTTCCAAGGCATTGAAGAATAAAATCATGCATTTCAGGATTCCTTGATGCTGCTATACATCCATGGCTCAGCCTGGCCAAACCTTCCTGATACCTCTGCTACAGTCTAAGACTCTTTCCTTCCTTATCCTTCTAGGACTAGGAGATCAGACCCATATACAATGCCTACTCCCAGTTGCTCCCTTTTATACTTAACAGACATTTCCTCCTATAAATCTCTTATAGGTTTAATCCTGCTTTAATATCTGCTTCTTGAAGAACCCAAACTAAACTAATCCTCATCCTAAAAAAGTGAACAAACATTATAAAATGTCTTCCAGTTCATGGACAACAAATAAATAATCTCTGCTCCACTGTCCCCCCATCCCCATTTTTAAAGCATAAAAGCATTCAAGTCTCAACTAACTTAAAAATAAATTGTAAAACTCCTCTTCTTCAGCTCTATGAATTTCTATACATACCAGTCTCCTTCGTTTATAGCCAAATTGTAAAGACTAAACTTTACTTGTCTCAAGTTCAGTGTCACTACCATATACTTAGGGCAGCTCTCTACTTCACCTGATGGTAGGAAGAAAGGGAAGAGTTTTATTCCAGAAAGCCATGCATATCACCTAGAAACAACCTGGTTGAGTTTTTTTTTTTTTTTAACTTTTAATTTATTAATTTTAAAGATGTGAGGTACAATTCAGGGTTAGGTATACAAATGTTCATTATGCAGGTACCCTTGTTGACGAGGTGTGCCCCCCCCCTTCCCCAGGCAGATTCCCACTACTGCCAATCCCTCGTCCCCGCCCCCCGCCCAGCAGTTTCCCGCTACTGCCAATCTTATAGTATTATGATAACTGTTC
>CAUYQG010126712.1:0-13757 GCA_963574415.1 Tarsius wallacei | reverse complement strand
CCAATGAAAGTAAAGCTGGAAAAATGTCACCTTTTTTTTCAGGCAGCTGCAAGTCAGGATTCTGTTGCTGTAGCTGCTACTCCTTCCCATTGCACAAATAAGATCAGACTCAAAGAGGTGATAGTTAGCCGGGCTCGGTGGCTCAGTCTGTAATCCCGCGCCTTGGGAGGCTGAGGTGAGTGGACTGCCTGAGCCCGCGGGTTCGAGACCCGCCTGGGCAAGCGAGACCTCATCTCTACAATAAATAAAAAAATTAGCCGGGTGTGGTAGCGCGCGCCTGTAGTTCCAGCTACTTGGAAGGCTGAGGTGGAAGGATCGCCGGAGCCCAGCAGGTCGAGGCTGCGGTGGCCGGGAGCGGCCACTGCACTCCAGTCTGGGCTACAGAGTGAGACTCCAACTCAAAAAAAAACTAAACAAACAAACAAAAAAAACGAAAGAGGTGATGGCACCTGTACCCACCACAGAGGACAAGTCCCAGATCTGGGACTCACACTCTGACCTCACTGTCTTCCTTATGCTGATCCTGACTCCTCACTCCTGCAGCTGGGCCACACCCCTGCCCGGAAGTGGAAGCATGAGAACCCCGCCCCAACCTCCAGTGCCCAGCAGGGCTCCGTTCTTGCCTGCTGAAGCTGCCCACGCGCTGGCAGGCTTGAAGTGGATTAGAAGAGTGAGCTGCGGTGACTGTTGTCTGAATACAAATGAATGCACACACTAATAGATTCTCCTGAGCGGCTAATTATTAAATCAAATTGCGTATCAGAATTGATCCACCTGGTTAATACAGAACTCGGGCTCTCCTGGAGCAAAATCGCATTGCAGCCAGCGTCTCTCTCTAGCTCCATTGTTCAGAAGAGGTGATCTTCTGTGAAGCCAGGCCCTCCATCACTTCCATCTTTAGTGTGTGAAATGTGCCTGAAAGCTGGGTTGAAGGCCAGGCTCACGCCTGTAATCCCAGCACATTGGGAGACAAAGCTGGGAGGATCGCTTGAACCCCAAAACTCTAGACCAGCCTAGGCAAAGCAGTAAGACCTTGTCTGTATGAAAATAGAAAAGAAAAGAAACTGGCTTGAATTGGGGGGACAGTCACTCCCATTTGCCCTCCTCTGTTAATTTACATGGATCAGTGTTTTAAAATATATATATATATAAAGTATATATGTGTGTATATATATATGTGTATATATGTGTGTGTGTATATATATATATATATAAATATTTTTTTTTTTTTTTTTTTTTACTTTGAGTGTCCTTAGACAATGCCTGTGCCACAAGCTTCCTATGTTCCTATGACCTTTCTGGAGGCTGTGAGGTCCCACGTGGCTGGCTCCTGCCTGCCCCAGCTTTCAGTGCATTTCCATTTCAATATGGCTTTTAAAACATGGTTGTGGAGTTCATCATCTTTCATTTTTCAGGAATGCAAACTGCTGAGTCAGTTGGAGCCACACATAATCTGTCCTTTGAAGCACATTTTTCTAAGCTCTGAGCCTTCCCTGTCTTTTGTTCTTTGTTCTCTGCTACCTTGTCCATGTGGGGTGTTCCTTCCATGTTCAAGAACCAGAACTTTCCATGTAGCACCCACCCGACATATGCCCTCGTCTAATCCTGTGTTCTCATCAACTCCGTTCTTCCCTGTAGCAAAACCCAACTAGCTGCATCCCCCTCTTCTGGGACTCTCTCCAGGCTCTGCACTCCTTGACCTTGAATCTTCTTTCTCTCCTGAAGCAGCTGCCCTATGGTCTTTAATTTCCACTTCTGCCTGGTGACCCAGTCTCCCTCTGCAGGGAGGGCCTCCCCAGGCCACTCACCAAGGCCCACACCTAGGCCCTGCCTCTCTGGGGTAGGGACGGAGTTAGCATTCCTTGGGAGGTTTTTCTCTGGTTGGGGAGAAGGGAGATCAGCTTAAGAATTTGACCTGGTAGAAGTAAAAGAAAAATGGTACTTTCCAAGTACTCTCCAGCTCCACATGTTCCACAGACCAAACCCAGAGCAAATGACTTTTTTTTTCCTTTTTGGGGGTTGGGGTCTCACTCTGTCGCCCAGGCTGGAGTATAGGGGTAAAATCATGGCTCACCACAGCCTTGATCTCCTGGGCTCAGGTGATCCTTCCACCTCAGCCTCCCAAGTAGCTGGGACTACACTTGGCTCATTAAAAAAAATTTTTTTTTCTATAGAAATAGTGTCTGTCTGGTTTTGTTGCCCAAGCTGGTTCTGAACTCCTGGGCTCAAGTGATCCTATCCTCTGGACCTCTCAAAGTGCTGAGATTAAAGGCGTGAACCACTATGCCCTGCCCAAAAAGAAATTTTATTTAGAAAAATTCATCCCTGAGCCCCTTGAGGTTTGACACAGGAATCTCAGAGTGAGTGTGGACTGTGGGTGAGCTCATCTCACTCACTGCATAATTAAGGAACAGGAATGAGGAGCTTTCTCTGGGCATCCAGGAGGCAGAGAAGAGGGTCTTGGTTTTGAGAAAAGCAGGGACAAAAGAAGGTCCCAACCACATGGGAGCAGACTGAGCTTTAGGGAGAAAAAGAGCCCAAGGAGAAACCCAGAGTGGTGAGGATAGAGAAGAAAGATGGAAGAGCAGTGACTGGATTTTGTTTCATTTTGGGTTTTTTTTTTTTCCAGCTTTTGGGAGTATACTTTACAAATAAAAATTGTACATGGTCAGGCATGGTGGCTCTCACTGTAATCCCAACACATTGGGAGGCGGAGGCAGGAGGATAGCTTCAACCTAGAAGTTTAAGACCAGCCTGGGCAACATAGCAAGACCTTGTTGCTATAAAAAAATAAAAATAAAAAAATTAGCCAAACATGGTGATGTACATTTGTAGTCTCAGCTTGTTAGGTCAGTCTGGATGGGGAGTCTGCGATCTGGTGCCACACAGAAAATGCAAAGAATTGGCCAGGCTCGGTGCCTCAGCCTATAATCCCAGCACTTTAGGAGGCCGAGGCGAGTGGATTGCCTGAGCCCGTGGGCTCGAGACCCGCCTGGGCAACTTGGTGAGACCTTGTCTCTTCAATAAATCAAAAATTAGACGGACATGGTAGTGCACACCTGTAGTTCCAGCTACTTGGAAGGCTGAAGCAGAAGGATTGCTGGAACCCAGCAGGTTGAGGCTGCGGTGGCCAAGAGTATGCCACTGTACTCCAGTCTGGGCGATGGAGTAAGACACCAACTCAAAAAAAAAAAAGAAAAGAAAATGCAAAGAATTGCACAAAATTCAAATCTGAAAATATAGTTTGTTTAGAAAGTAAATTGGAGAGAGAGGAGATTCACCTCCCCAAGGGTAGGGGGCCAAAACGTAGGAAACTATGGCTGCCATAGCTCAAAGAACTACATGGCCAGACCAGTGCTTAGCAAAGCAATGGCCAATGGCTGCTGAGGTTGAATACTTTTAAACCTTTCCTTTAATGGGAGCAGGTCGTTAAGGCGACTGGGTGGTGATCTGTTTCACATCATCATGAAGGGGCAGGTAAGCACAGGTACTGGTGTCAGGTGATGGATGACAGGTAGATGGGTGGGTTAGCCACATAGCTGCTGCCATGGTGAATGGGATCTGTCTATGTCACAAAAGTCATGAAGGGCTGATTAGGTTAACTTTTTTCTTATGGGTGGAGGCAAATACTTGGAATAGAAAAGCTAATTAATACAAATAAGCTGGGGAGGGTTGTAAAACAATTATCAATAGCTACATCTGAGAAACCAGTTCTGTCCTTAATTAGAGGGCAAGCCAAGCAATGTTAAGAGATTATGACAGAATTAGGCAGTGTCAAAATGGCTGCTCATTGAGTATATCAGCTCCATTTTGGTCCTTTCACAGCTACTCAGGAGGCTGAGGTGAGAGGATAACCTGAGTCCAGGAGGTTGGGGCAGCAGTGAGCCATTTGTGCCACTGCACTCTAGCCTGGGCAACAGAGTGAGATCCCAACTCAAACAAACAAGCCAAAAAATTGTACATTAAGTTTTCATTTAATGTCGTCTTCTTGGAAACTGTGACTTTAAGCGAACCGACCTAAAAGAAACTAATTTTGCCGTAGGTGAATTGATATAAACAGGAGTTAAGTTTCCACAGCATTATTTCTGGTCACAAAAACATCAGCACACTTCTAAATAAAGACCAAAGCCCTTCTAATATTAAACCCTGAAAACGGTACTCCAGGACCTGCTGTCTATGTTTAAGGTGTATAACGTGATGGCTTTGTATATACATTGTGAAATGAGGATCTTGATCAAGCTAATTAAAACATTCATCACCTCTCATAGGTACCACTGTGTGTGTGTGGTAAGAATGCAAGATCTGCTGTCACAGCAAAATGCAATTGTAAATAATGGCATTTTTAACTACAGCCCCCATGATACCAGGTGGGGTGCAGCGCAAAACTCGTGGGCTCTTTGACTCAACCCTAAAATGAATTTTTGAGTGACCAGCAAAGTTTTAAAACAACGTTTATTAGAGAAAGAAAAGGGGAAAGATAGAGAGACATGCCAGAGCAGGCATGGACAAGAGACACCGCATTTTTTGCTTTTTACAATAGGCCTGATATACCTTCACAATGATTGACATGCTAAGGAGGGTGGAGCCCAGGTAACTGTCATTCCAGAGAGATTGACATCTCTCCATCTTTGATGGGTGGAGAATTGGTCTTATCATTTCCATGGCTTTTTGATTCCCAGTCTGAGAACCACCTTGATGGAGTTTTCCTTTGGCAAGCTGAGAGAGTGGGGTGGACTGGGAGTCCACACTGAATTCATATTCCAGCCCATAGGGCCATTCAGCCTGCAGACAGGATGTCTGGATGCTTCCTAAAACCTGCCTACAAGAAATGTATCTATCTATGCCTAACCCGTCCTAGCTACCCTGCCTCACCAATGCTGCACACTGGATCCATAAATCATATTCATCCTGCTACTGAGCTTTTGTACCCTTTGAACAGCAAAATGATTGAATTTTACATAGTTTCCTGCTCTGCATTTATTTATTAATCAGGATCTCACTCTGTTGCCCAGGTTGGAGTACAATGAATATTATGGTATGATCCCAGCTCACCTCAGCCTTGATCTCTTGGACTTAAGCGATTCTCCCATCTCAGCCTCCTCCCCAGTAGCTAGGACTATAGGCATGCCACTATGCCCAGATAATTTTTATTTTTCATTATGTTGCCCAGGCTGGTCTTGAGCTCCTGAGCTTAAGTGATCCTCCTGCCTCAGCCTCCCAAAGCACTAGGATTACAGGTGTGAGCCACTGTGCCAGGCCAGCCCTTCCTTTATGATCCACTCCCCAGCCACATCTGTTACACACCACAGTCCACAAGAGAGAAGCTGGGGGTGAGGAAGGCAGGGCAGAGAGAGGTCACAGCTTCAGGCAGAAATGCTAGGGAGATCACAAGTTCAGCTAGGAGCAGGAATTGGCATAAGGGTTACCAGGAGACGATAAAGACACTCCCTCCTTGGGAATTCTCAAAAATCCCCAAAGTGAGTGATGGGGGCTCAAGACATTTTTATTTTGTTATTAAGTGTGTTCCAGAGGACTGGGACAAGTGGGTCACATATCCTTAGTGGGAACCCTGATAAAAGCCCTGCACCTCTAGCCTTCTCCCCGCACTGTTCAGAGGAGGAGGCTGGAGGTCATTAGCGGTCCGCCTAGATTGTGCTCCTTGGCTACCTGCTGTCTCAGGAAGACTCTGCTTCCTCCATGAGGTCTAGATAACTAGAAGTCACTGCGGGGGCATCTCCTGAGCCAAGAGGACTGATTTCTATTCTTGTCGCAGGCACTGCTGGGTCATACAACAAGAGCACCATGATTCTCAGCTGTTCAGCTCACCTAAGAAGGAAAGGGAGGAAATCCACTCTTGCTGTGCTGGCGTGGGGACATGACATGCAGTCCCTGCTAGCTGTCAGCTTCCAAGAATGACATCAGGGAGGCCCCAGGCTAAAGGGCAAGGTCATTGACTCATCTGAGAAGGGTCTGGGCCCAACCCTAACTCAACTCTGCAACCCTTAGTGATGTCAGGACCTTAAGCAATCATACCCAGCCTCTCCTCACTTGCATTCTGAGCTTCTGTTTGCTCATCTGAAAAATGAAGCTGGGCTCGGTGGCTCAGCCTGTAATCCCACGCCTTTGGGAGGCTGAGGTGAGTGGATTGCCTGAGCCCGCGGGTTCAAGACCCGCCTGGGCAAGCAAGACCTCATCTCTACAATAAATCAAAAAATTAGCCAGGCGTGGTAGTGCGCGCCTGTAGTTCCAGCTGCTTGGAAGGCTGAGGCGGAAGGATTGCCGGAGCCCAGCAGGTCGAGGCTGCGGTGGCCGGGAGTGGCCACTGCACTCCAGTCTAGGCGACAGAGTGAGACTCCAACTCAAAAAAAAAAAAAGAAAAATGAGAATGGTGCTTAACAAGGCATGGGAATTATATAAGCCCACATCTTTCCTGAGGCAGTGCACAGCCTTGTGGGACTCCTGGCTCATGGAGCTCCCGCCAGCTTACACACCCTGACAAATGACATCATGGTCTCCATCACTCTCCAAGAGAATGACTAGCCCCAGAAAGCTCTGTCCTCTCACCTCTCCTTGAGAGGGGTAATTGGGGAGGAGAGGGATTCTCCCAAGTGGACTCCAGGACCCAAGGGGAGAGAGGCTTGGTACCTGTTAACCAATCACTCCAGAACTTGGCTCTCTAACCAGGTTTGGAAGGTCTTGGGTGTCCTGGCCAGGTGGGTAGTCCAGCAGGATGAGGAGGTAGACGCTGTGATGAGGATGTCTGTGACAGATTTTGTCTACAGAGCAGAGTGTTTAAGAGAATGATAGTGTGGGTACCAGGTAAGCAGCCTCAGCTCTTCCCTAATTGGCTGCATCCCTGAACTCACCCATATTGATAGGCTTGTGATGCCAATCAAAGTCTGGAACTAGAACAGTGACTAGCAACTGGGAGGACTTCAGTAAGCAGTAAGGCTTTTTGTTTGCTTGCTTGCTGTTTGTTTTACCAGATGTACTCTATTAAAAGAATAGAAAACCCATACCAAGTTGACTTAACAACAATCAAAGGGGAGTGTATTAACCTTCTAATGTAAAAGTCTGGAGTTAATAGTTTCAGGTACTACTTGGTTTACCTACTTGGATAAAGTCCCCAGGGGTGTGCCTGTGTCTCTCTCTTGGTCCACACCCCACACTTTCTCCCATCACAGCACTGCCCACTTCTAAGTCAGCAGGAAGTGAGTGAATGCTTCAACCAGGGGTTATGAGCACAGCCCCTGGGTTTGCACAGATTCCATTTGGCTGTCTTGGTCAAAGGCCTGTGCCCACTCAGCGAGCCAATCCTGGGCCAGAGTGGGAGTAGGGAATAGAATGTGTCGACTGGCTTGGATAGTTTTCACCCTGGAGACTGACGGTGAGGTCCCTGAGAATGAGGGCAGAATGGACCCCCAAGTTAGAATCAGAGACTGTGACGTGGAAGTAGAGTAAATGGATGCTGAACAGGAGAATAATGGCCTTTATTCCACAATGATTATAATGTCAACTAAATGTGTTTGGTGGTTGAGCTTCCAGGACCAGATCCCTGCATTGTCTTGATATCCAAAAGCAGCCATGTCCACTGTCCCCTTAGTGGGAGAATAGACCTCCCTCCGGGGATCCAGGTGGCCTTTGTCCCTGTATCTCAGTCCCAGGCAGGCATCACCTCCAATTATAAGCCAAGCACCCCAACATGCCATGGAATCTCATGAAATGTAAGAAAATCTGCCACATTCATCATGAAAAATGGCTCCATTCTTGGGAGAGCCTTAGCCGACTTTGTGTAATCACAGAAATCCAATTATCTTCTTTTCAAAGTGTGTGCATGCAGAAATCACTTCTTCTAATTAATTGGTTCTGTTGCCCACACTGGGTCTTTCGGGGGCCCCAAGATAAGAGTTTAGTCTGGGGGCTGATCAGGACCCATGGGCTCTGCTGCCCAAGCCTTCCATTAAACAAGCTCAATGGAGCAGCAATCCAGGTGGGCTTTGCCAGACAGCCCCTCACTCTTCGCACAAAAACATGTGTTGCTGGCATTCATGGGTGGGGGCCCTGCCTTCCTCTTTTTCCTTACTCTACTCTATGACCTGGAAAAATATCCCCACTCTGGGGCTGACACGGCGGTGTGTGAAGGCTTAGTCACCAGCTCACGTATGCATTTATTCATTTGTCCCTTCGATTCCTGCAAGTCCCCTCTCCCTGCCCACCCCTAGCCACAAGTCCAGTTTTTCCAGAGTTTTCCAGAAAGGACGTCCCATACTCTCTGCAAGTCACCCAGGCTGGGTGCCACAATTGCCCCTGATCCTGAGGTGCCATGGCTCCCTGGCCTCGTCCAGACACCAGTTCACATGTGAAGGACTCAGTAGTGACCCTGAACAATGTCCACATGCCAATCCCAGAAGCCTGTGAATGTGACTTTACATGGTATTCTGCAGATGTGATTAAGTTAAAGACCTTGAGTTGGGGAGTGATATATGGGGGGGGGACCCAAAAAACCCAGAACTTGTTTGTAAAAAATTGTGTATTGATTCTCACATGCTGAAACTCTAGTCACCTTCAAAGTACTCTCCATTTGATGCAATACACCTATCAGGATGCTTTTTCCACTGCTCAAAAAAGTTTTGAACTTGTCCATTTTGATGCCTTTTTAGTGCTTCTGCCATTTTTGCTTCATCTCTTCCACATTAACAAAACATTTCCCTTTCAGGACTGTTTTCACCCGGGAAAATTAAAAATTTTTCTTGGGGTGAGATAGAGTAAATAGGGAGGGTGGGACATGAGGGTCATTATGTTCTTGGTCAAAAACTGCCGAACACTCAGTGCAGTGTGGACAGGTGCACTCATAAGTTACCCATGATGAAATGGGCAAAAATGTTGAAAGAATCGCCAAAAAAATTCACTGAAGTTGAACACAGCCTCTCACAACAATGCTAGCTGGTATACTGTTGCCAGTGGGTTCACAGATCACTTACCTAGCAGGGGAAGTCTATACTACAAGGGACCTGCCCTCTTAATGATAATTCTGGGTTTTTGGGGGGTCCCCACCTTGTAGTTTGGGTGTTTGTTCCCTCAAATTTCATGCAGAAGGTGTGGCCTAGTGGGTGTTGCTGCAGCTATGGGCTCTGAAGCCCCATAGTCTGAATTTGAATCCTTGACTTCTTCTTCTGTATGACCTTGGGTCACTCACTTAACCTCTCTGTGCCTCAGCCTTCCCATGGGGAATAGGCATCCTGTCTTCCTGCAGGGTTTTTTTGAACAGGCCTAGGATGCAAAATGTAGGGGGAATTTACTCTAACTTCACACACATGCTGTGAGTGCCTCCTTACACTTTGTAAACAGCCTCACCCTCGTCTCCATCATGTGCATGAAAGTTGATAGGAAGGATCGCTCTGCACAGTGTCTGGTAATAGTGAACTCTTCCTAACTGAAGCCCTCCAGTATTGCACCAACACCCTCTCTTCCCTGCACATAGTCCTCCCTTCTCTTCCTCGCCCCTTTCAGGATTTCACATTCTCTGAGCTATTTACACATTTGAAACTTCTGAAAAAGAGGGGAAAATATTAGACCAGAGCCAAAAATGCCTTGGGGAGAGAAACAAGTGTTCCGGCACTTGCTTCTGGAGAATAATATCTATGCAGGGAGCATGCACTTCTCCCAGCCTGGGGTCTGCAGGGTTACCTGCTGGGGTGGTCCACACCCCTCCCTGAGCCCATAGGCATGCAGGGCTGCCTCTGCTGAGTTGTTCTGGATCATTCTGGTTCCCCCTTGCTCCTTCACCTTAGCCTTCCTTGCTACTACTGTCTTAGCATAATTTCCCTATGGTTCACTCATTTATTTTACTTTATTTTTTTCAATAAGCACATAGCATTCATTATTTCACTTATTATTTTGAGCTGTTGGGATTAGCTTTTCCAACCATCTTTGGAGGCTGAAGTTATCCTCACTTCACAGGTGAGAAAACTGAGATCTAGGGATGAATAAGACATGATTCTTGACTCCAAGGAATCCAAACATTAGTAAGAAAGGTGACCACAGCAATACCTCCATGGATGTAGGAGAAGGAAAGATATTTCCAGGTGTGTCCTTGTGGGCAATCTCACAACTAGGTCCTTATTGGTGTCCCTATTTTATGGATGGAAAAGTAAAGCCCCAAGACATTTTAGGAGACTTACGTTTGGTCACCAAGCAGGTGGAAGGTGCAGTTGGACTAAAACTTGGGTCTGGTGAGGTTTCTCAAAGTTGTAAGAGGCAATGATGGTGGCTTCTCTGCTGGGGATGTTGACTGGGCTGTGGACAAGGCGTTATCACAGCCACCCCAAGCATCCGAGAGGAGTCACGTGGTCCCCTTTCCTGGCACAGAGGACAGGAGCACAGAGAGTGGGTGTGGTGTTCTGCTCACTTACCCATGACCCCTTGGCTGGGAACAGCACCTCCCTCTTCTTTCAGGAAAATTCCTTCCCCCACTCAGTCCGTGGGCTTTGGGTGAACTTGGCTCCACTCCTAGCTCAAGAGGTGAGGGTGTGACCAGGTCTGGCCAAACAGAGCACCCTATCTCTGGGTCCCAGGATTGGCTTGGAGATGAGCATGCCACCCTGTAGAGTCAGGGAAATGCAAATGCAAATGCAAATTTGTGATCCTTTTTGAGGCAAGGCTCTCACCACCACACAAGGAAACCCTGCTGAGACTGGAGTCATCATGGAGGAAGGCAGCACCAGGAAGGGAAGAGGCTGCATGTGAAGACATCTTCTGAACCCTGGAAAACAAAAATTAATGAGACGTATTCACCCATTCATTTATTCCACCACAGCAGTTTAACAGGAGCTTATGGAACCTGCATTCATGGAGCATGTAGTCTGGTGGGAGAAAGGATGAGTAAATGTAAAAATAAACATAAATGTCAAAAAATTTAATTTATAAAAGCAAATAATAAATGTCCAAAGAAGGACAAAGCCATCCTCACTGAAGCTGAGAAGCTCCCTTTACACTTGTGCAACATGCAGTGAACACCTGTCCAGTGAAATCCAGAGTCCTGACAATTATAGGGGATTTGGTACCCACAGTTGCAACCGGTGTCAGACCTGAATAAGACAGGTGGAGGGTGTGGGGCTGAAGGAGGGAGAGGGAGTCGCCCAGGATGGGATGACAGGGAACACTCCAGATGGGGGCAGCATTGGGATCTTGAAGGCACATTGATCATGCCAGGTGTGCGGCCCAAGGAGTCTCAACAGCAAATCCGGTTCCCACATGGGCCCCATGGGCTTTCCTGCCTCAGCTTCTCCCTCTGCACTCTGAACTGTGGGGACCCCAGCCTCTCTGGGTTCCATCCATGAAGGCCACTGTACAAGCCAACCTTTGTACTTGAAAGACCCTCGCCTGACTCCTTACGATCTCAGTCCAAACCCATTTCCAGGACTGGTACACTCATTAAGTGTACTGAGAGTATCATGGACTCACAAATTAGTTTTAGCTTATTTTAAAATAAGAAAAATGTCGATAGAGTAATAATGAATATATAATCATGAATCTAGTCTGAATGATATTCATCTTTATATCAACATACCAATGCAGCCATAAAATATCTTTTAATTTTTTTTTTTTTTGAGCCAGGGTCTCACTCTGTCACCCAGGCTGGAGTGCAGTGTCATAATCACCTCAGCCTCGACCTCCTGGGCTCAGGCCATCCTTCTACCTCAGTTTCCCAGTTAGTTGGGGCCACAAGTGCGCAACCACACCTGGCTAACTTTTAAATTTTGTGTAAAGATGAGGTCTCACTATGTAGGCCAAGCTGGGATTTGGGATTTAATTTTTTTATTGGAAGAAGAGGCCCAGAAAAGCAAAAGTGCTTAAGACCAAAGAAAATCATGATGTGGTCCTGCCCATGTCCTTCAGAGAGAACTTTCCTGGTGTCCCAGACTGCAGAAGACTTCTCCGTCCTTCTATTTGTTTTTACAGAGTAATTTTTATATTTACATTTATTTTTATAATTACTTGTCTTCACCTCCTCCAGACTACACACTTCATGAATGAAAGTTTCATGAACACCTGCTACACTGCTGTGTTGAAATGAATGATTGAATAAATTTTATTAATTTTTGTTGTGAAAAATATCCACCCTTCTTCTGCAGTTTTGCATTCTTTAAACATCAAGACCTTTCCCCAGCCTCTAGTCAGGGGAATTGCAATTTCTTTTCAAGTAATCCCAGATAGGAACAGACCTGTTAGGTAAAGTTGGCCTTAAATGACTCTCTATGGAAAGAGACTCTGTGTCAGGTCCCATTCTGTTTTTCTCATTCCATCTTCATATTATAAAGGCATAAAGGATAAGGAAGTAACTTTAAGCAGACTTATCTACATTTGGGAGCAGCATTTGCATGAGTTTCACCCTAGCTCACTTATTGAGACACCTTCAAGGTTTATCACCTGGAAATTTGCCTAACCCCAGAGTTATTTTTTCTTGATATGCTTTTGTAAAGTCCTTGTAACTTTGGTTGGTTTGGTTTGTTTAATATTTATGAGCACCTATTCTGTGGAGGCAGTAGACTTCATCCAAGATGGAGAGTTGGGGGTTGCTGGCAGGATCAGAGCAAGGTCCTAACAAATGTCCCTTGCTCATCTCCCCCCACCCACCCTACCACCCTTTCCCACATCTCCTGTATCTTCCTACGGCTCTCTCCCTTTCCTCCTGAGCTGCTTGGAGTATTCAACAATCTTTTCCCTCCGTTAAGCAGAATAATTCGCTTGTTTCCAGTCCCTGATTCATCTAACAGAATTCATTTCACTTTTTTCCACCTCTTGCTTCATTTAACAGGATCCATTCATTCTTTCCTCTTCTTTTTTTTTTTTCTTTTACTTTTTATTCTCCTTGGAAAGAAGCTAGAAAAAAAACATTGTTCTGTTATGTGATTATTTGTAGTCTCAGAACTTCATTTTAATATCCTTTTGATTATTATCCTCTTTATGGATTTTTGTTTCCTAAGAGAAATTCAAAACAATTCTCTGCACATATCCTGGGAGCTTAAAAACAAAAGACTGTGTGATTATCACAGAAAAGTAGTGACTCCCTCTCCAGAAGTTTTGGACCATTGGATTTGGGAGAATGTTGGTAGGAAGAGTATAGCCATTGTTGATAAAAACATTTGAGTGGCTTGCCTAATGAAAGCTTCAGGGTCAGCTTCAGGAGAGGTATGATCTAGCTGCTCTGATAATGTAACTGGGATCTTACATTTCTGCTTCCTCAGAATGATTTCAGTATCATAGGCTCATAGTTACCAGGTGCCTGCCAGTGATATCCTGAGTCACATACTTCTGTATTCAAATCTATATGTAAAAAGAAAATCTGTCTTGCTAGTTAATGCAAACCGTAAAAGTTGAAACTTGTTGGCTGTGATTGGCCTGAGTTGGGTTATATGCCCTTTCTGAACCCATCACTGTGTCCAGGCTTAAGCCAATAAGGACTCAACTCTGGAGCCATGGGTGGAGTCAGTTCCACCTCAACTTCTGCAGCTGGGAAATTCAGGTATGCATGATAAAGAGTACCAGAGAAGCAACCAGTCTACAGCCAATCTACTGAGGGTTTCTCCCAGGAGTGAGATCTGTGGTCATTCATGGGAAAGCCTCTGTAAGGCTTGGACTTTTTAAATTTTTTTAATTTTTTTGAGTTGGAGTCTCACTCTGTCACCCAGACTGGAGTGCAGTGGCACGCTCCCGGCCACCGCAGCCTCGACCTGCTGGGCTCCGGCAATCCTTCC
>CAUYQG010126703.1:0-10614 GCA_963574415.1 Tarsius wallacei | reverse complement strand
GGACTTTGGGACTTGCACTTTTGGCCTCCTGGGAGCTCTCGGGCCTTCTACCTCTGAGAGAGGACTTCACTGTCAGCTTCCCTGGTTTTGAGGGTTTGGGACTTGGACAGAGACAAGCTACCGACTTTTCTCATTGCCTATGGTGGGACTTCAACTTGTAACCATGTGAGCCAATTCTTCCTAATAAGTTCCCTTTTATATATACATATATCCTATTGGCTCTGTTTCTCTGGAGAAACCTAATACATGTGTGTGTGTGTGTGTGTGTGTATATCTCCTATCCTTCCATGGCGTGTGTGTGTGTGTGTGTGTGTGTGTGTGTGTGTGTGTGTATATATATATATATACATATATATCTATATATATATCTCCTATCCTTCCATGGCCGTGGGATTTTTCAATCGGATATCCAATTGTAGTCAAAATATTTTGTTTTATTTTGCTTTTTAAAATAACTTCTGATTTTGAATATATATATATATATATATATATATGTACATACAATTTTTTTTTGAGTTGGCTCACTGTGTCACTCACTCAGGCTGGAGAGCAGTGGCATGCTCACGGCCACCACAGCCTCGACCTGCTGGGCTCAGGCGATCCTTTCACCTCAGCCTTCCAAGTAACTAGAGCTACAGGCATGAGCTACCATACCCGGCTAATTTTTAAATTTTTATTGTAGAGATGAGGTCTCACCATGTTGCTCAGGCAATCCTCTCACCTCAGCCTCCCAAAGTGCTGAGCCACAGCACCTGGCTGTACCAATATATATATATTTTTTACAAAATATAATACGTCAAAACAAAAGCAAATTTTGGTTAAGCAAATGTTCCATTTCATAAGTACTAATCGAAATTTTGCAGCAAAGTCTATTCAATTTCCAAGTTTGACTCCTCTCGAAAATTAGTATTTTGAGAGACAACTGTTATTTTATCTTAATACAAAAAAAAATCATGAGCTTTTGTAAATACTAGAAACTTCTAGACTACAACAAGGACAAGGGGAAGACCCTTGATGTTATACAGGTTTCATCTGCAGGTGAAGGAAATCACTCAACCATGCCTCCTTGGGCAGGATTATGTAACAAAACCCAACAGAAACAGGAGACAGAACGTGTGGAATAGCCTTCTTCTGATTAATCCATATGAACATTCCCAGTCTTTCATGGCCTTGGGATTTTTCATTAGGATATCCAATTTTAGCCAAAATATTTTGTTTGCTTTATTTTGTCTTTTAAAATAACTTCCAATTTATACGTAAGTTGGAAAAACAGTACATAGTGCTCCTGTATAACCACTGAAAAGAAACTGCAGGCTAATGCTACATTCACTGTCACACTTCAGAATGCATTTCTTAAGGACAAATGACACTCTCCTATATTAATACAGAACAGCTATTAAAATTCGCTTTGCTCTAATATTGCCGCATGATCCCCACACTCCAAAACAAATTATCAATTATCCCAATAATGTCATTTACAAGGATCCAATTCAGGAGCACGTGTTTTATTGAAATGTTCCTTTGGTCTCTTTCAATTTACAACACTTCCTCAGTCTTTCCCTATTTTTCTTAACTTTGACATTTTTGAAGAGTTTAGAACAGCTACTTTTTAGGATATTCCTTTTTGGATTTGTCTGGGGTTTCTTCATGACTTACACATTTTAGGGAGGAATACCAAAGAAATGATGTTATGTTCTTCTCATGGCAGCATATCAGGAGACAATTATAATTTGCAATATTATAGTATTATTAATGCTTATTATTTGGATAAGATGGTATCTACCAGGTTTTTCCACTGTAATGTTAATTATTCAGTATATGATACTTATTAAACAACTAGTAATAATCTCATGGGAAGATATACTGAGAGTATATAAATGTTTGGTTCTTTATAAAATATACATCTGCCAGGTTTAGTAATTTTTGAACATTCATTCCTAAATCAATTATTATGGTGTTTACCAAGTGACGATATTCAAACTCTATTGTTCCTTGTGGATTTATTAGTTGTCATTCTATTGGTCATCCTCATTCCTCTCCACATATCTATTTTAAAAATTAACATATTTATAATAGTAGTGCTTCATGGATATGTGTCTTACTCAAATTGTTACAATCTGTTACTCTCATAATTTCTTTTGATGTTCAAACTGGGTAGTAGGAGAACCTTTAAGCTGGAGTATATTCTTTGTATGTTTTGTTACTTTCTGGCACAACAACATATTCCAGACTCATCTAATTACTTTCCTTCCCCAAATCCAAACTCTACCATTTCTTAAGAAGCCCTAGATTCTTTTATTGGACAGTGGTATTTAGAATAAAGAGCTGGGTGCTAAGGTGTTCATTGTTTTGTTTTATTTTGGATAGTATTTATTATTAATTTTCTGTGGTAAGAACATGTTGGCTCAAGCCTGTAATCCCAGCATTTTGGGAGGCCGAGGCGAGAGGATTGCCTGAGCCTGCGGGTTCGAAACCAGTCTGGGCAACATGGTGAGACTTTGTCTCTACACTAAATAAAAAAATAAGCTGGGTGTGGTAGCAGATGCCTGTAGTTCCGGCTACTTGGAAGGCTGAGGTGGCCAGCAGGTCGATACTGGGATAGCCCTGAGTGTGCCACTGCACTCCAGCCTGGGCAATGGAGTGAGACTCCAACTCAAAAAAAAAAAAAAAGAACACGTAACATGAGATCTACCCTCTTGAATTTTTTTAGAAAGCAGAATAGGATTTATTGAGAAGACACAAAAGCTCCTCCCACAGTGGGAGGGGATCCAAGGGGGTTACCTACGCCCTTAAAATTTTAAGTGCACAATACATTATTATTGACAATAGGTACAGTGCTGTAAAGGAGGTCTCTAAAGCTTATTCATATGGTTTTATGGTTTGACAGAAACTTTATGCCCATTGATCAGTAACTGAATTTCTCTGTCCCCCAGCCCCTGATAACCACTATTCTACACTTTGATTCTATGAATTTGACTACTGTAAATGTTTCATTTAAGTGAAATCAAGCAGAATTTGCCTTGTAACTGGATTATTGCACTTAGCATAAGGTCCTCAAGGTTTATCCTTGTTGTCTATATTGCAAAATTTCCATCTTTTTAAAGGTTGAATAGTATTCCATTGTGTGTGTGTGTGTGTGTGTGTGTGTGTGTGTGTGTGTGTCTCACATTTTCTTTATCCATTCATCTATTGATGGATATTTAGGTTAATTCCATATTTGGCTATTGTGAGTAGTGCTGCAGTGAAATGGGAATGCTAAAGTATCTTTGAGATCTTGATGTCCATTCTTTTACATAAATACCCAGAGTGGGATTGTTGGATTATATGGTAGTTACATTTTTAATTTTTGAGGAACCATCATACTGTTTTCCCTAGTGACTGCACCCTTTTGTATTCTCACCAAAAGTGTGTGAGGGTTCCAGTTTTTCCATCTCTGACAATATTTGTTGCCTTTTGCTTGTTTTTGATAATAACTATCCTGACAGTATGAGGTTATATCTCATTGTGGATTTGATTTGCATTTCCTAATGATTAGTATTGAGTATTTTTCCATATACTTATTGGCATTTGTATGTTTTCATTGGAGAAATGTCTTGAACTAAATTTATGATGCTACAAAAGCACAAAAAAAAGTGACTGAAATAAGATATGAAATAGCCATAGATTATAGTAATAAGAACTTGGAAATAAAACCTCATCCTTAAGTTTACTCATTGTTACCTAGTTATCATTGCTCTGGGACCTCTCAGAAGACAAAGTTAGAAAAAATATACACTGTTCTTTCCTTCTTTCTTTCTTCTATGTATCTATCTATCATCCATCCATTCATCTTAAAACTCATTAGTTCACACTGATACTTCATATACAACATGGTTTATTCTAATTTTCCCCTTACCAAATATATAACTCCCTTCTTTTACAGTGATAATGCAGTTCACTGTTCTCGGTATATTTATTTATTTGTTCCCTTTATATGTAACCAAATTTCAAAGCTGTGCTAGTCAAAAGCGTGACCCTAGACATATGCTGCCATTATTCTCTCCCCACTGCCCGTGTTCATGGCTCCAAGAAGGAGAATGGGAATGGGATTAAAAAAAAAAAAAAGAGGAAAGAGGAAATGCTTAGTAATCTTGGTTCTAGCTACATCAGTTCCCTATACTTCTGCCAGTTATGTTGTCTGAAAGGTAGACCCTGGATAAATAAACTATATCTCTCTAGCCTCCTGCTGGGTATGCTAGCAGATTCTTAACTTGATGGAAATTTCTGAAAACCCAGTTCTGAAGTAATTTTTCAGGTCTATTCAATACTATTTGAAACAATCAAGTTAACTATGTAAGCATATAAAAGAAACTAGCATTGTTCTCTGTTCCTTGTAATTTCAAGGGTTCAATATGTTTTTTACCTTTGTGAAAGATATAAAATGCAAAGAGATATTACAGATTATAGTTTTTAATTGACAAGAAGATATTTATTGTATTTATTTATGAAGCTAATTCTCTACTGATATGTTTTTGCTCACAATCGCCTGGTGATATTTGGTGCTGCTTTGTAAACACTGACAGACCAATTGTAATATTAGCAGATCTGTCTCCATAATTCCATGTTTCAGGAAAGATATTTTATTGCCAAACTCTTGAGAATTGACATGCCAAGTGTTAAAGCCCTTGTACATAAACATAGATAAGAACTAACTTTGTATATTTAAAGAAAAAACAAACAACACAAATCTAGAAAGAAAAATCAACACACAAGAAGACTTATAGAGATACAAGTAGCTGAAGGAATCAGAAAGACTAAAAAAAAAATTGAAAGATTGAATACTCATATCTTTAGATGCTTTTAAAAGTGTGTTGAAACAAAAGTTCAAAGGTCCCAAAACAGGTTTAGTCCTATGACACTATAGTCTAAAAATACTGATGTGTGTGACCCACAAATTTTAAGACTCTAGAAATAAAATTTTAAACCAATTTTGTAACAGATGCTAATGTAAATGATGCTTACAGGCATTGATAAAACACTTTGCCTTCCTTCTACTAACATATTCCATAATTATTCTGTGACTTAAATAGTTTATATATAGAGAGATGAATGTGGAACAGGAGAAAAGTATTCACACATTAGCATTCAGAGTAAGTAATTCAAACATCTAATTGTTCCAGCCCAAGGAATATTTAAAAATATTACCAGTTAGGTGTTCAAAATTATTTTGGTTTATTTTTTATTGAGTCATGCTGATAATTTACAAAAGTAGAAAATGTTCTCAATCAACATAGATGCACATTACAGAAAATACAGAAAAAAAAGAGAATTACAGTTATCAGAAAAATATTTTTGCTTTTCTTTTATCCTAGATACATGCAAACAATTTTTTAAACCAAGTTTGTGCTATTTGAAGAGAGTTATGGATGAAACAGACATTTCTAGTTTTTTTGTTTGTTTGTTTTACTGGAGAGAAGTTCTGTGTGTAAGAGGTTTGATTGTACATTCCTTGAACCCTAGTGGTCTTTTAGATCATATTAAATAATTTAAAATAATTTAAATCTTGGCTGGATACAGTGACTCAAGCCTGTAATCCTAGCACTTTGGAAGGCCAAGGCGAGGGGATTTTCTGAGCTCACAGGTTCAAGACCAGTCTGGGCAACTTGGTGAGTCCTCTTGTCTCTACAATTAAAAAAATAAAATAAAAAAGCGAGGCATAGCGAGCACCTGCAGTTCCTGCTACTTGGAAGTCTGAGGCGGAGAAATCACCTGAGCCCAGCAGGTAGAGGCTGCAGTGACTGAGAGCATGCCACTATACTCCAACCTGGGTGACAGAGTGAGATTCCTACTAAACAATAATAATAATTTAAACCTCTTTCTTCAGTATTCTGAGAATGTCAGTGAAAATCTTATTGTAAAAATTATTCTTGAGATTCATGACATGGGCAATTTATGAATCTTTCCCTTTGTAACTAGGATGATTTGAAAATTCCATGCTTTTTTAGACATAAAAAAATTATAATAATTTTTGTTGGTTGTAGAAGTACAATTGGTTCAACTCAGTAAATGTTTACTGATTACTTCCCTATGTTAAGATCTGTAGGAGAGTGTAATAAGAAATAATCCTTGCTTCCAGAAATTTATAATTTAATGAAAAGTAATGACTCAAAGGTCACATTTTGGCTCTTATTATAATTTATATAAGTGCCATAAATGAAGGCTGTGAGCGTAAAAAGGAGGTCATCCAGTTCTGGAAAATCATATATGATTTCATGCATAATGGTGTTTTCTATTATGGAAGAGCAAAGTAACTCCATCATAATATTCTCCTCACCAATAAAAGGGATTTTATTGTTTCTTGCTAATAAAAATAAATAGAATGATTGTAAAAGAGTTCTAGCACCACACAATAGTAAAAATATAAAAGAAGAAACTAAAAGTCACCCAAATCCCATAGAGCATTGTTAACATTTAGAAAAACATTTTCCCAGATATCTTGCTAGGTAATCAAATATGTGCATAAAAATAAGCCCATATCTTTTATATAGCTATGCTTAATATTATATATGTATTTATTTTAAGAAATAAGGTGATACACTACAGATATTTCATAATCTTGGTGTTATGGGTCTCGTGAAAATGCATGAGCTTGTTTTTAATGGGTAAGTAGTTAGTCTTATATTCAATGGGCATACCAATATATGCCTCATTAATTTATTTGTTAAATTTATTTTATCTATTTTCTTTTTTTATTTTAAAGATGTGGGATACAATTCAGGATTAGGTACACAAATGTTCATTATGCAGGTACCCTGTTCACGATTGCAAAAACATGGAACCAACCATGCTGCCCATTGAAGCTGGACTGCTGAATTAATTTCTTATTGAAGAACAATATCTTCCAAATTTTAATGATTGTGAAAAACGACCCTAGGACAAAAATCTCACAGACCTATTACTATACATATTGAATTATCTTCTTGGAATAAAGGTTTGATAGAATTGTTGTATCAAAGGGTGTGTCTTTCTAAAATGTTGATACATTTTAACAAATTGAGTGTAGTGAAGTGCCAACTTAAATTTCCGCAAACATTCCAAGAGTTTCTCTCTCCCAGGTTAACAATCAGTACTGCCAATCAGATACAGGAAGAAGAGTATTACACTTACTTGTTTGTGTTTCTTTGATTTTTAGTGAGCCTGAATTTTTTTTGTATATTTAGTGGCCATTTTCTTTCTTCTTTTAGATAATGCATGTTCAAGATGTTGTTCATTTTACTGTTATGGTGTTTTTCTTCCACTTATTGATTTATGAGATGCTGATTATGAGATGCATGTTAATCCTTTAACGTGTTACAAATAATATTTCTTTAAAAATGTTTAAGTTTGTGGTGCTTACTTTTATTAAAATATAATTTTGAAGTTCTAAAATTATGAATCTTTTCCTTTATGGTTTATGTGATAGTCTCAGGAAGGTTCTCCCATTTAAAACTATAAACAAATTATAAATGAGTTCACTCATATTTTTTATCTAGTTCTAGCCTTTAATTTTTAAAACTTACACATTTTATTTATGAAATTTTCTTTGATGTCAATGTAAGAAATGGGCTGGCAATGAGTGTTTTTCCATTTTCCATGTTTAAATCATTGATTCGATTGTTATATTTATCATATATAGTTATTTCTAAAATCTTTATTGTGCTATATTGATTTGCTGGTCTTTTCCAGGACCTGTATCATTACATATAATAGAATAAATTTCTCTTTATTGCATAATTATTTCTCCAGGTGAAAGAATCATTTTGTTATATTCTCTCTTTTTTGTCTACATTGAGGTTTTGCTTGACATTGCATTGGATTTAAACATTAAGAAAAGGCCTGAATTTTTAGAATATCAAATATTTCTACTAAGAATGCTTCTTTTGTCTAAATACTTTTTTATTTTCTTCAGGAAAGTTTAATCACTTGGGTCTGGCATATTCTTTTAGCTTTTTCATAGCTACCTAAAACTTTTCTTATTTTTGTGAAATGAGTTGCTATTCCACTATATTTTCTAATTACGTTGTTTAAACATAAAAATGCTATTAACTTTGGTATTTTAACTTTTAATAGACAGTATGCTGAATGCTACTTTTTTTCCAAGAATTTTCTATTGGTTTTCTGGAGGATTTGTCAGATGAATAGCTATTCAATTTGAAGGTAACCATAATTTTGCTTTCTCCTTTCCAATATATATATTTACTTTTTAATCTTTATTGAATCATTTATTGCAGCACATTTACAATAGCAAAAACATGGAATCAACCATGCTACCCATCAAAGCTGGACTGGATTAAAAAAAATGTGGTACATATACATGGTGGAATATTGTGCAGCCATAAAGAAGAACAAAATTATGTACTTTGCAGCAACTTGGATGCATTTAAAGTCTATAATACTCAGGGATTTATCTCAGAAACAAAGAACTGAGTACCACTTGTGCTCACTCATACGCGGACCCTGAACATTTACCATAAAACTACTATGAGAAAGAGATTGGCAGTAGCCGGAAACTACCACGGGAGGGAGTGATGGGGCACATAACATTAATAAGGGTACCTGATCTCAAACGAGGCAAAGTGGGGACCAAAGAGAGGCCCAAACTTTATCTGTAAAGTGACCACTTGTATACCTAACACTTGTACCCCATATCTTTAAAATAAAGTAAATAAATAAAATAATGGGAGTAAAGAAACATTGTGCTTTCAGGCATTAATAAAATATTTAAGTTATTAAGTGCCATAAAAACAAGGAAACAAGGTTATAGAAACATGACACATTTTGTGTCTTGGTATACCATTTCAGATTTTTCATGAACTCCTGAATTTATTTCTATTATGTATTTGTATTATATTTTCATTTAGAAGTATTTTACATTGATTCCAGCAATAAGATGTTTAATTTTTTAAACAATGTGTATACTACTTATTGAAATGCTTTCTTCAATATTAATATTCTTATAAGATTCCACAAACTTTTTTAGCTATTTCAATAAAAAGGCCTTCTTTAGCATTATCTTAAGACCTTAAGGGGTCTAATTGGTGGTATATTCTCCTCAAAAAATTATCATAAAGGCTAATTTTTTACACCAAGCATGAAAAAGTAACTCAAAATGGGCCAGAGGCCTAAATGTAAGAGCTAAAACTATAAAACTCTTCGAAGAAAGCACAGGGGCAAATCTCCTTTTCAATATTAATACTTCTTTCTATGGACTGAATTGTGTCCCCCCCACAATTTATATTTTAAAGCCCTAACCTGCAGTGTTATGGTATTTGGAGTAAGGAAATAATTAAGGTTAAGTGAGGTCATAAGGGTGATAGAATTAGTGCCCTGATAAGAAGAGACACTAAAGAGCTCCTTCTTCCTTTGTCTTGTGGGGACACAGTGAGAAAGTGTTATCACCAAACCAGAAAGAAATCCTTCACCAAAAACTGGCCATGCTGGCACCCTGGTCTTGAGCTTCCATCCTCCAGAACCATAAGAAAACAATTTTCTGTTGCTTACATAATCCAGTCTGTGGTATTTGGTAATGGTAACCTGAGCGCACTAATACACCTTTTTTTTTTTTTTTTTTTTTTAGAGAAGGAGTCTCATGCTGTTGCCAAGAATGATCTCAAACTCTTGCCTCAATGGATCCTTTCCACCTCAGCCTCCCAAATAGTTGAGATTATAGGCATGAGCTAGCATGCCTGGCTCTAATTACATTGACTAGTAAGTCATAAAAGTGTTAAATAACATTAGGAACCTTTGTATTGTCACCATTTTTAATGGGAATGCTTCTAGTATTTCATATTTTAGCTTTTGATTTGGGGAACACATTCTATTTTAATGAGTCCCTATTAGCAATGTGTGTAAATAGTAAATTGTATCAAATGCTTTTTAGAGTTTATCAAGAGATAACAATGTTTTCTATTTATTTACTAAGTGATGACTTATGTCAAATGAGCCATCCTTGAAGTCCTGCAATAACTCCACTTAATCATGGTGTGTTATTCTTTAAAGTATCACTGAATTCTACTTGCTAAAATTTTATTTAGATAACTTGTACCAATATTCAGGATTGAATTGCTTTGTAGTTTCCTCTTTTAGACTACTTTTGACAGGATTTGAATCATTATTTTGGCATCATAAAAAATGTGAGCAGCTTTTCTTCTCCCTCTAGCTTTGGAAGAGTTTAAATACATGTCAATTACCTATTACTTGAAAATTTTAAAAAATTGCCTCTGATGACTTCTTTGTTTTCAGTTTTCCCCCTTAGCTATTGATTGGTTTAGGTCTTCAATATAATCTTAGAAATCTTTACTTCTCTTTCAACCACATTTCTCTGCAGTGATCTGTGGCCATTGCTGCTTTCTAATTCATACATTTTTTGTATTGGTGCTAATCCTCAATTTTTATTTTTAAATTTAGGATAGCTAGTGTTTTATTTATTTATTTATTTATTTATTTATTTATTTATTTGAGTTGAAGTCTCACTCTGTCGCCCAGACTGGAGTGCAGTGGCTGCTCCCGGCCACCGCAGCCTCGACCTGCTGGGCTCCGGCGATCCTTCCGCCTCAGCCTTCCAAGTAGCTGGAACTACAGGCGTGCGCTACCACG
>CAUYQG010126701.1:0-20194 GCA_963574415.1 Tarsius wallacei | reverse complement strand
ATCTCTACAATAAATAAAAAATTAGCCAGGCGTGGCAGCACGCGCCTGTAGTTCCAGCTACTTGGAAGGCTGAGGCGGAAGGATTGCCAGAGCCCAGCAGGTCGAGGCTGCGGTGGCCGGGAGCGGCCACTGCACTCCAGTCTGGGCGACAGAGTGAGACTCCAACTAAAAAAAAAAATAATAATAATAAATAAATAAAAATAAATAAAAATAAAAAGTTGACCTCCTCTATGAAGCCTTTCTTGGCTCCTCTCTGAGCACGTAAAGCACATTGTTCAGACCTTAAATAAACTACTGCTTCGTATGAGAACACATTTGCATGTCCACTCTGAAAATCTTTGAAGATCTTGAGAGACTGGACTTCTGGTGTATTCTTGGAATTCACTCTATCTAGTAGAGGTCTGCTGAATAGCAGAGCAACAGCAACAACAAAACCAAACCCCAACAGCAGCAGTTAACCTTGACGGGGAGCAATGAGGCTGTGCTGAGTGCTCTGCTAAATCACAAGCTCCATCTCAGCCCTTTAAGGAAAGAGATACTACTACCCCTGTGTTATAATGAAGGTATGTGTTCATATGGTCAGGAGCGGAAGTTCCTCTTTGTTCTGCCCAGGGAGAAAAAGCTTACAAAGCTCAGACATACCATCACAGAATGTTTTTTAAAGTTTTAAAATACTTGAGTACAACCTTTCTCAATCCATTCTGACATGCTGGCTCTTATACAAAGGGTTGATGTGCTCAGCACAAACTCAATCTAACTGCTAAATCAACCTCCAAAAAAACGAGTAGATGACATTTTCTTAGCCCAATGACAATTTTAACTTGCATCTGAAAGTTATAAAGCTGTTTTTATTTTAGAATATCCTTAGTTAAGATGTTTAATAGAGCCACAATGGCCTTGCCCCAGTTAGTATGAATTAGGCTTAAGAGCCATTGAGGGCTGTGTTTCTACTCTTCTCCCAGGTAATACCCAAGCCAGACTTAGCTGTGGTGCCAGTGCTTTGTGCCACATGCCCTACTTTGATGCACAATTTGAAGTGCCAAAAGCACTCACTGAAAACTTAAGTCAATCTACAAAATACGGCTCTGGGAAAATTACTATTAGAAGGACAGATTCAGCTGTAGTTTCATCCTTCTAGATAATTATAGAGGATAATCAAGATAACTTGAGATCCTCCTGTGTTTCAGCTATACATTGTATCAACACCCACAGTATTCCTATGAATTGTGCTGACTTTCTCCATTTTTAGAGGAGGAAATTGAGGTGCAGGAATTTGTGTAAATTTCCCATGATCCCTCTGTGAGTGAAGAGAGGACTTGGGAAGGGAATCAAGGTTAGTCTTACATAAAATCCTCTGCTCTTCACTGGGGAGCTATAGCGTCTCACAGTGCAGATAGCACACAGTGCCTGTAGGCATCCAACACTCGCATTCAGTCTGTAAAAACACCAGCTTGAGTGCCCCAAGTGGGATGAGTGCCTATTCCCGGCCCCAGTGTTTCCAGGACACATTCTACGTTCTGTATTATGGGTGGGTTGGTCATTGTTCCAAGGGGCTGACGAGTCATTTGGACATTTTTCTCCAGGCAGGGCAGTGAGTAAGGCCAGAGGAAGAGTGTAGTGGGCTACAGCTGGCACAGTAGCCTGAGATGGGGACTCTGGCTGCCCTCTTTAGTGGGACATGCTTAAACCTGTCCCTGTCCTTGCCCCAACATGCACCCTGTTTCTATCTTATCTTGTTTCTACTTCTGGCATGAAAGATCTAGACCAATTTAATGATGAATAATGCCAAAACTCCAGAAATGTCCTTATTAACTATGATTTTCAACCTGGAGAATGAGGAGTCTGTGGGCAAGTTGAAATGCCAGGCAAATTCTGTATAAAGATCTGGGTGGCCCTCCTAACTCTTTTCCACACTGAGAAAATCTTGGTGAAGACCAGTTTTTCAAAGCTGAAACAACTTGAAAATAACTCTCTAGGTTATAAAATTTACCCCACTGTAGTCAATTTAGTCCCTTGAGCCAAAGATCCAACTTTTTGCCAGATGCAGTTTTACATTGTCATTTTAACCTTCAGGTGGGACAGCAATTGTTTATAAGTTTTATTATACAGAAATAATGTCTCCATAGCCAAAAAGAAGAGCAGGCTGAAGCAATTAACAGAACAATTTGGACAATAAATTTGGAGGCTTACTTACTAGAGTGTCTAGACCCAACTCTCTTTATTCTGGTTTTAATTTTGTAGTTTATTAAAGAGTCCAGAATTTTGGTTTGGTTCATAACTTTTATCTTACTACTTGCTTTCTGAAACTGGCCTTGGATGAGCACTTCTTTGGGCTTTTTTTTTTTTTTCCCCTCCCTTTGGTTTGCTGGAATCAGGGATTTGGGCAGCACTAAAATGAAATGCTGAAGCTGTCCATCCATGTGCTTCCAAGATGGCTCTCTGGCTGTGAGAACACAGTGACCCTGTGAGGCCAAGGGGGATTCACTTCTTCTGACATAGCACAGCTGGAGAAACTCCAGCTCTGGGACATTATCTCACTGTTATACACTGGTGGCTCAGCCGGCCCATGGGAAATTGGACTTGGGCTGGGTGACCTGGCAGTAAATCCAAACCAAAATAGGAATCAGCCCTCTAAGTCCAACTGTGAAAATGGACACGGGCCCATAGTCCCAGTGCCTGTAGGATGTTGGGAAGGGGTGAGGCAGAATCAAGAAAACTCTTGGGGACACCTTGGGAAGGGCTATTTTTCTCAGAACAATAAAAATGTCAGGGTACAACATGTTTAGGAACCTGTTTTTAAAGAGGTTTTAGATTTTTCACTTGATTGATGGATTTTTATTTTTTATTTTAAAGAAATGATGGCCCTTTTATGGGGCAAACCTTGAGTGTTCTCTGTACTAACCTTGAGTGTTCTGGGATGTATCAATCGTTGGTTACTGATGTTTTCGAACACTTCAGATACTCCCAACAAGTGACTCCTAAGCCCAAGGAATGGAAGAACTGAAGGAGCGTCGAGACCATCCAGCACAGTGGTGCCCACACTGGAGTCAATTGGGAGTATTTCAGAAGTAGTGATGCCTGCGGCCCATTCCAGACCACTTAGATCAGACTGTGTGGGGGAAACATGCAGACATTGGTATGTCTTAACACTTCCTTGGTCATTGAGCTGAGCAGCCAAGGTTGAGAAACATCAAACTAGACTAATTTTACATGTGAAGAAAGCGAACTCCAGTTATTGAGATAGAACATGCTGCCCATATCATGCAGCAAGTTCATGCCAAAACCGGATTCTTTAGTGCTGCTATGTAACATTAAGTTGCTTCTTTTTATTGTGGTTTTGCCATAAATCAAAAGCATAATTCAAAATATGAGTTGACAAAGTACCTTTGAGAAACAGATTTCACTTTAAGGAAAGCAATGATGTGATCATCCATGCACTGATGGTTGTCTACACGATCGTCAGGCACATCTATGAGTTTATTTTGTTTGGGGCCAGTTCCTTGCTGCTTCTCCACTCTTCGCCTACTATGCTGCCATTCTGTTTCCTATGAAAATCTCGTACACAACCTTGATTTACTGTTAATGGAAAATAGTCTCCACAGAACTTTACCTGGTGATACATTTCTACCAGAGAAACATTTCTTATAAAACTCCCTTCATACAGGGACCATATGTCCAGGAGAACCACTACTTTTGGCAAAGGGCATATCCAGACACTTGTGAGTGTCACCCTACAGGACATCTGGTTACCAATAAATACATTGTATGCCAGCAACCAGCCATGGAAACTTACTGGGTTTTTGTTCGGCCCACCACATTTGCCACATTGTAGCTGAAATTCGTAATTGGGCTACCAACAATTCCACTCAATCACCTTTTACAGATAAGACATTAAGGCATTCAGATACATGTATAAAAGTTAAGTTTTTTCTTGTGTTAAAAAAATGGGAATGGCCAGTCATGGTGGCTCACACCTATAAACCCAGCACTTTGGGAGGCAGAGGCAGGAGAATTGCTTGAGCCCAGGAATTTGAGATCTGTCTGGGTAACATAGCGAGACCCTGTCACTATGAGAATAAAAAATTGGCATGTGGTGGCACATGCCTGTAGTCCCACCTATTGGGAGGCTGAGGTGGAAGGAACACCTGAGTCCAGGCTGTAGTGAGTTGTGATCACACCACTGCATTCTGGCCTGAGCAACAGAGTTAGACCTCAACGCAAAAAAAAAAAGGAAAGAAAGAAAGAAAAACGCCGGGCTGGGTGGCTTAGCCTGTAATCCCGCACCTTGGGAGGCTGAGGTGAGTGGATTGCCTGAGCCCGCGGGTTCGAAACCTGCCTGGGCAACTTGGTGAGACTTCATCTCTACAATAAATCAAAAAATTAGCTGGGTGTGGTAGCACGCACCTGTAGTTCCAGCTACTTGGAAGGCTAAGGCGGAAGAATTGCTGGAGCCCAGCAGGTTGAGGCTGCGGTGGCTGGGAGCGGCCACTGCACTCCAGTCTGGGCGACAGAGTGAGACTCCAACTGAAAAATAAAAAAAAGAAAGATAAAGAAAAAAGACAAGACAAGAAAAAAAAATGTGATCTAAACTTCAAGATATTTAGAGAAATAGCCTAGACTAATGGTTCTCAACTGTGGTCACATTGGACTCACCTGGGAAATTTTAAAAAATACTGATGTCTGGGCCCTACCCGCGAGACTGGTAAGATTGGTCTGGGATGTGCCCAAGTCAGCGTGCACTAACATTTCCTAATGCTCCACAGACAAGTCTCACCTGCAGCCTGGTTGAAAACCACTGCACCTGACTATAAAACAGGGCTCTGAGATCAGAACTTTACTGTGACCTTAAGCTATAGCAATTCTTTTCTATTTTATCTATTCAACAAATGTATGAGCCGGGCTCGGTGGCTCAGCCTGTAATCCCGCGCCTTGGGAGGCTGAGGTGAGTGGATTGCCTGAGCCCGCGGGTTCAAGACCCGCCTGGGCAACTTGGCAAGACCTCAGCTCTACAATAAATAAAAAAAAAACTAGCCGGGCATGGTAGTGCACGCCTGTAGTTCCAGGTGCTTGGAAGGCTGAGGCGGAAGGATCGCCGGAGTCCAGCAGGTCGAGGCTGCGGTGGCTGGGAGCAGCCACTGCACTCCAGTCTGGGCGACAGAGTAAGACTCCAACTCAAAAAAAAAAAAACCAAAACAAAACAACAAAAAAACAAATGTATGGTTAAAAGGGACATATTTTCGATATAACTTCTTTGAGTATCTTTTCTCCTAATAGTCTATATACTCTTTCTTCACCTTTGCAACCTTATTATGGCTAAGGCAGAGATTTGTTGCCCCTGGGAAGGAGCAGGTGAGTTCAGCCAAGAATGGCATTTGCAGTCCCAGATGCCCTTCAGAATCACCTGGGGAACTATAAAAAATTGTCAGTGCCTAGAATCCACTCCAGACTCATTAAATCAGAATTTGGAGGGATGGACCTGAGGATTATTATAAAAGTATCCCAGGCATAATATATTTTTATTATGCAGCTACAGTTGAGAACAATGGATCTAGTAAGAAAAGACTTGTCAACTTAAAATGTGATTCTTATTTTTTTAAAATCTTGCATGTTCTAACCCAAACTTTTAAAATTCAGGCAATCGGCCGGGCTTGGTGGCTCAACCTGTAATCTCAGCACTTTGGGAAGCCAAGGCGAGTAGATTGCCTGAGCCTGCGGGTTCGAGACCAGCCTGGGCAACTTGGCGAGACCTCATCTCTACAATAAATAAAAAATTAACTGGGCATGGTAACACATGCCTGTAGTTCTGGCTACTTTAAGGCTGAGGCAGAAGGATCTCCTGAGCCCAGCAGGTCGACTGCTGGGGTGGCTGTGAGTGTGCCACTGCTCTCCAGCCTAGGCGAAGGAGTGAGACTCCAACTCAAAAAATAAAAATAAAATAAAATAAAATTCAGACAAAATTATCTACTTACCTATAGTTGGAAAAGACAGAGGTTATTGACAATATGATTTTATGATTTTACTTAGCATTTATTGAGCACCTATTATATGCATGTAAGTTGTGGTTTAAAACACCTCCTGGAAACTTTGTTTACTTTGGGTCAGAGAGGAGTCCAGGGTGCATGTATGAGTCTGGATCCCAGCAGGAAAGAGATGACACACTCATGGCATAACAGTGCTAGATATGAATCTGGCTTTCATACTAACTAGCCGTAAAGCATCATTATGTTATTTTGGAAATTTCTGTTTTTGTTTTCCTAGGTGTAGATGTGTGACTTGGGCACTGTGGGGGAAAGATGTGACTGCAAAAATTTAGAATAGGAAAGAGGCCTTTGCTTGCAACTAGAGATGGTCTCTTAGATAAGAAAGAGACTTTCATTCATTCAAAAACACATGTATTGGGTGACTATCATGTATAGACAGGGCTAGATGTCAGCGATTCCAAAATAATGACAGAATCCCTGCCCTCGAGAAAACCGTAGTTTTATGGAGATTCAAATAAACACATGGAGGTAAACAGTGACATCATTTTACCTGGTGGTTGCAGAGTCATCCTTCTGAAATCTCTCAAAAGTAGCTCAGTTGCTTTTAAAGAGAAGGATTCGACTGCCTACCAATTTCTAGCCTGAATCTTTGTTACTTGTGTGCCTGGGTGTGTGTGTGCGCACATGCATGCACATGCACACTTGTGCATGCCTGCACACTCATTCTCCATTCAGAAAGAATTCTCTACTGTGATACATAGGTGAGGAAGAGGAAAAACCAATAGCTTTTTTCTTAAGGTTTCTCTAGTGTGAACCTAAGCAGAAACTCAACACAGTGCAGGCTGTGAGGGAAGAAACATTCATCAAATCTAGACTATCTGCTCTCTTCTGGCTCAAAGGCAAGTGACAGCAACAGGATGTGAGGTTTCAAGTTGAGCCTAGCGTCAGTGAAATGAGTCAAGCTTCACAACTCCTTAGAACAGGGGCCTGTTTTTCTGTGAGCTCCCCAATAGCTTTTGGGGGAAACTTGAAACAAAAGGATTAAGCATCTGGGTTTTTTTTGTTAGGTGGATCTTGCTTTTCTAACACATGGTCCTTCTACTAAAATCTTTGAACACAGAAATTAAACCAAAACGCGAGAAGGCAAGGGTCCAAGAACATAGGGCAGCCTAAGAGGCTATTATGCTTCTCTTTGTTTCTGTAGTAATGTACATCCTTTCAGTCTTGACTTTTAGCAAGTGACCTTTAGCAGAGATGTGAGTCTGTCCCTCTTGTATTTGAAAGCTATGGAGATTCATTCTGAACTGGGCAACAGTAACAGGTCCAAGGGGCAGACTAGTTGGTTAATTCTAGCTTTTGTGAGGGGGGAATGGTACCATGGGAGGCAGATTCTCCAGTAATTAGTATTTTATCATTTCTCAGCCTCAGTGAGAACCAGACACTGAGATGGGTCCCAGAAGGAGCAGAGAAGAAGTAACAAGAAGGGTCTGAATGAGGGACAAAAGTGGCAGAGTTGCCTTTTAAAGGGATACTTTGAAAGACACTGGAAAGGAGTAGCGATGGATCCCTTCATAACCTGGGGGTTTGGCACTGTCTTATTTCCTATACACAGAAGGCTATCTCATTACTGTGGTTGGTGCCCCTTTTATTTTTTTATTTTTATTTTTTTGTTGCTGCCCCTTTTATAGGCCACACACTTTCTTTCTGGATGTACCTAGAGTGACTTGGGGGTGTTAACGCGGCCTCACAGGCAAGGGGAGATGAACGGTGATGATCTCTTTCAAGGTGTTCCTAGCATCGCTAACCCTCTGTTGTCAAGCCTCTGATGCCATTCTGCTTCTGACATATCTCTTAAACTTCAAGTGACCTATATTTAGGAGATTATGTAAAAAGTATTGAAAGCAAATGGACTTTTTGCTCTAAGGTCAGAGTTCTGCTGTGTCTGATAATGCCACTCTGATCTCCAGGACCTTGCCTGTCGAGATCTATGGTATCTGTCAACGAGCTTCGCTTTGCACTTGACCTTTTGCTTGCCTGGACCTGTGGCTACTGTCAGGACTCTAATCTCTCAGCATGTCACCTCTGGCAAATTTTTTTTTTAAATTTCAAAAAGCCTGAGATTCAGACAGTCTATATTCTCTGGCCTATTGTAAAGGCTTTATGAAAAGATCACAAACAAAACAACAAATAAGAGGGCAAAGAAATGATTTTAAGAGGAAATTTCAAGCAAGTTACAAGATCAATGATGCAGATGGATTTGGTAACAGAAGTTTGTTTGGTCATAAGGCTTATAGGAGGCATTTGGAATCATAACCAAATTCTAACAGAACTGGGTAAAATGGGAGAGATTATTTGTTCCTGCTCCCCAGCAATCAAAGACAGATGTTTATCACTTATTCTTTTGACAATTTCTGGATGTGCTTTGCTTTGATTTGCCCATTTTGATATTTTATAACCCTAGCAGCCTAAAAATGCTTCCTCATGTCTAGCTGGAATCTTTGCTACTTAACTTAAAAACCTATTTTCCATCCCTTGTCAATTTTGCTTATTATTTTATGGATCCCTTCCAGATGTGCACATAGTTTTCACAACGTAGTGAGCTGACTTGGACATGACGCTCTAGCAGGGGTCTGACTGCTGCAGAGGATCTCGGAGCCAGGAAGACCAGCCCTCTGTCTACCAGGAATCTACTATCTGACCCTGGACAAACCACTTCCCCTGTCTGGACTTCATACTCTTCATCTCTAATGTGAAAGAAGCACACTACATGACCGCTAAGATTTCTTCCAGCTTGGACTATTGTATTCAACAATTTAGTTAAAAAACACCATGCCTCAAACAATGCATCTGTACTTATCATGTAATAGATAAGCAATAAATAGACTGGGCACAGTGGCTCACACCTGTAATCCCAGCGCTTTGGCAGGTCAAGGTGAGCAGATTGCTTGAGTCCAGCAGTTCAAGACCAGCTTGTGCAACACAGCAAGACCTCGTCTCATCAGAAGAAAAAAAAAATTAACCAGGTGTGGTGGTGCATGCCTATAGACCCAGCTACTCAGGATGCTAAAACTCAGGAGGTCAAGACTGCCGTGAATCATACTCTAGCCTGGACGACAGAGTAAGACCCTGACTCAAAAATAAGCAAACAAAAAACCAAAAACAAACAATAAATATTTGTCACACTGAATTAAATCACAATAGTTTCCACTAAAGGCTTCTCTCAGTATGCACTAGAGCTTGTCACCACCTTGATGTCCTCTGACCCTCCCAGGAATGACACCTCTCTTCTGTAGAACCAGTATGCAGTGCTGACGTTGCTATCTTCCTACAGCGTAGTGGGCACCCATCATGGGAGGAGGCAGGATTCTCAGGTTCCACAGACAATCAGACCCAAACTGTTTCCAGTCAGTCACTCCTCTGCTGCCATAGGCAATCTGTTAAAATGCCTCTGTGATTCTGGAAAGAAAACAAGTGCCCATGAGAAGGAGGTTATAAATACTATACTCCAATTATAAATATAACTCATTAAAAATAGATATTGACAAGGAGCTCCGGATAGAGTTGTCCTCAGCAAACTGAACTGAACAGTATAAGTGGCCTGTCGTCCAGAAAGCAATACTACTTTTTCCAGCGATTCCTCAGTAATCTCTCTAGGGTTGCACGTGCCTCATAACTAGCTGCTGAACAGTGTCAGGTGATCAGTTAAGGATGTGTCTTGAAAGGTCTAGGAGAGATTGAATTAGGACTTAATACATATTTTCCTCTCTATGTAATAGGACGTACAAATCCCAGTGACTGTGTTTCTGAGAGGCCGGAGCTGACTTTGAAAGGGATGGTGACACGTGGTCTTTAACACCTCTCGTCTTTAACAGCTCCTAGGGAGACCCCTGGGCGTGGTAGAGGAACCAGGGACCCAGAATCAGAGGGCTTGGACTTTCACCTTGGTTCCTGCGTGCTCTATCTGGGTGACTTTGGGGAAATCAATTAATCTCTTTTAAACCTCGTGTTTGCATGAACAATTAAATGAGGTAATATATGAGAAAGCAACCGAGTATAGTGTATGGCAGGTGGGACAATCTCTGATGTTAGTTGCTTGTAATGACAGCTGGAGGCTCAGTGTGATCTAGGAACCAAGCAGCAATGACGCAATGGGTTTGTGCTGCAGTGGAGGCCCTCCTGGGACCTGCATTCAAGTCATGTGAGGAGTTCTTTCCCCAGTGTCTTTGTTTGCTAGGACTGCCATACAGCATACCACAAACTGGGCAGCTTCAGTAATAGAAATCTATTTGTTCATGGTTCTGGAGGCTGAAAGTCCAAGATCAAGGTACCAACAGGATTAGTTTTCTTTGAGGCCTCTCTACTTGGCTTGCCGCTGGCCGCCCTCTCACTGCCCCTTCACATGGTTGTCCATCTGCACACTCGTGTTCCTGGTGCCTCTCTGTGGGTCCTAATCTCCTCTTTGTATAAGACACAAGTCAGACTGGATGAGGGCCCACTCTAACAGGCTCATTTTCATTTAGTTGTCTCTGTAAAGGCTCGGTCTCCACAGTCACATTCTGAGATTCTGGGGGTTAGGACTTCAATATAGGACTTTAGAGGGAGACACAATTTAGTCCACACAGGAACTCACTGAGTCTATATGAGGAGTTTAAATCACATGGCCACGTGGGTCTTTCAGTCGACTCCCATATGACAGCATATGAGATTCTATACACAAGGCCAGTTCTCCCCAACTTCTTCCTTCTCTCTTCCTGGGAGGAAGACTTGGGCTAACACCACTATTTGGGCCAGTGAATACCTCTCTTTTCTTTGCAGAGATTCTTCACCCAGGTTTATATACAAGGACACTTAAGTTCCTTTCCTTTCTGAATGAGCCCCTTGGGCTTGGGGGAATCTTAAAACAACTCCATAAAATGGCTTCTGAGCACTGAAGTCCATGCTATTGGCTGGCCTGTGTGAGGCAGTGAGAGAATGCCAGAGCTGCAGCCGAGGACCCTGAAGGGAGTCTCCCTCCTCTGCGGTTTTTTTCCTTTCTTCCCACAGCACCCTTCTAATGGTGACTCATTCAAACTCCATGCACCTTGCCAGATCTTTGAAACACAAGACATAACCGTAGTCAGAGGTATCGTGGGCCCACTCTCTCCCTCTTTCTCTTTCTTTTATTACTTATCTCCCAAATCACTTCTTCCCATTCTTTTCCCTCTCCATCCTTCTAGGGCTTTATTAAGATATTTGGTGATATTGAGTCTTTGTGAGCCAATGTCTGACCTCTCACAGAAATGCTATTTACAAAACCAACAGTGATATCAAAGCCCTCTTTTATACTCTCAGGGTACTGTTGTTTCTTTAAGGTATGGTCCCTTTCCTTTTTGTCCCTGGAATATCAGCCAATGCCTAATATCTCATGAACAGGAACCATACTGTATCCTTCATGGCTAATACTTTCACACAGCCATGCTTAAACGCCTTTTGAAGAAAACAATAAAGCTTTTAAGAATAATATCATTCTCTAAGAAGTTTAGGCTATTGTTAGCGCTAAAGAAACTTGGGAAGTCCTCTCAGTTACCTAAACCTGGAGTCAGAGTGTGCCACCACTACACTTACTCTGATGATATAATATGAGCCACTAAGCTTAACCATAGGTATAGTTTATTTTTTTAAAAATGACTTGATACTAAAATGTAAAGCATATAATCACATAGTTTTCATAGACATAAATGCCTAGATAAAAAGTACTACCTTATCAATTAAATATGATTATGTTTATTTGTTTTTTAATTTTTTTTTTTCATTCTTGTGCCTTTGAAGTTACAAAAACCCTCTTAGGTACTTGCTCTGGCATTGAAGTCCCAGAAGTTTCACTAAAGTTAATGTCTTCAAGCTTTCTTAAACAAGTGGGGGCGGTGGGCTCTGACACCTGCCCTAATCTTGCTTATTTCTTTCTTTCCCTCTGCCATCAGAGGACAAGGAAGGCAAAGAGAAGATCGAATGGAGCTCAGTTTTCCATCTCTGACCTTTCCTACACTTCTTTCCACTTAGCAGAAATGAGAAACAAAGGTTGGGTACACAGTCAACAAATACTTAATAAGCATCTACAATGTGCCAGACATCTTGCCAGGTACAGGCATTGCAGAGATGAAAAAGTCACGATCCCTGCCTGTGAGCTCACAGTTTATTGAGGAGTAGAAATGCAACCAAATCATTCCTTTATACAGAGATGCTGGAAATATATATGAAGGGCTATGGAGTGCTGAGGAGGGGTCTATCTCTTAGCATGAAGAGAAGGAAGGTTAGAGACATTGGAACTGGGCCTTGCAGAGTGCCTGGAGTTTTACTTGATGGAAAGGAGAGATAAGGACTGTCTAGAACTATGCTAGCCAATAGGGTAGCCACTAGCTACGTGTGGCTATTTAGTTTTAAATTAATTAAAATTAAATAAAATAAAAATTTAACTTCTCAGAGGTTCTGACCACACTTCAAGTGCTCAAGAGCTATATGGGACTAGTGACTATCACACTGAACAGCGCAGACACAGAACATTTCCATCACCTCACAAAGTTCCATTGGACAGAACTGTTCTAGAGAGAGAAAACAGCATAATCCAAAGCTCCAGGTCATACAAATTCATATCATCTTTGGGAAATAGTCAAATCCAGTAATCAGAAGACAGTCATTTTCAAGTTTTGACTTAAAATATAGAAAATTATTCTTCCTCCTGGTAAGTGTAACAGATGCTAGCAAATTTGTTGGATAGTCTGGAAAATCTGGTACAGTGACCTAACAATAACACTTCTCTTAGTAGCTAAAGGTGACCTTTAAGAGACCTGCAGCTTTATAGACAGCCAGAACTAAAGAACTAATTTACTTTCCTCCAGAACAACTTTTTGGAGCAATATTTTAAAGGGAGGGAATAACTTGCTTTTAAAGGTTTTAAAATATAAGCATATATTTAATCCTTAAGGCAAACCTATGAGGCAGGTATTCTTGTCTTCACCACTTAATAGATGAGAAAATGAAGACACAGAGACACTAAGTAACTTGGCGGTTTACTCAGTGTCTCTGTCTGCAAGTAGTGAAGTAATAATTAGAAATTGGGTCTTCCTGCTCCAGGAAGTGCCCTTTCCCTGGGCAATAAAACTGCCTTGTCTACTTACTCCAGGGGGTACAGCCACAATGTAGCTGTCACCATGATGACCTCCAGCCCAAGGTAAACACCCTTATCCCAGCATTGTCAGTGAGGATTCAAGCTACCTCTCTTCTAAATGTAAAGTTGCCCTCAGCAGAGCCCAGGGCTTCTGAAGATCAGAGGTTCTCAAAGTAAGGCCTCCAGACTAGACGCATCACCTGGGAACTTGATAGAAATGCAATTACTTGGTCCCATCTTAGACCTAATAAATCATATGCTCTGGGGTTGGGCCCAGCAATCTGTGTTTTAACCAGCTCTCTGTGGGATTCTGATGTACATTCAAGTTTAAGAAAGTCTGGCCCACCCTAAAGAATTTTTACAGTTGAAATGAAGTTGAGTATCAGTGAAAGATTAATGAGAATAAAAAGGCAAAAAAAGTAGATTGGTAAGAAGTTATAAATAAACAAGGGGACAAAACTGGAATCAATCCTGTGGTGCTGAATTAGAGTCAGAGATATCAGTATAAACTTAGAGTTATTTAAATGTATGTAGGCAGATAGACATAGGATTTACAGATATGTGTGCATATATAGGTTAGTAAACATAAATATACTTTCTACCTCTATCCACTGAGAGGTCCTAAATGCAGTGACACCCAGGAGGGAGGAGTCTACCTAGCAGCCAGATTTTGGTTTCAAATTATTATTCTCCAGTAGAAAAACTTAAGGTCCTTTGAAGAAATGGTAGATTTTAGGGGGAGCAGGAAAAAAATCCAAGGTAAACCTGGAGCATTTTGTAGTTTTTGAAGTCCTAAGGCAAACAGGTCTTAAGGAAACGAAAACTGAGGGTTTGTCATTCAAAGGGCACAGGCGCCAACTTGAAAGAGTTCCCAATGGCCAGAGCTGGAACAACTTAAGCAAAATAAAATAAAATAAAGTCTTGTATTACAACCCCCTAAATAAAATACATATCCACAAGTCCAGCTGACTTAAATAGATTGAATAAGTAAGTTGAGAGGAGGGACAAATATTTCTTACAGAAGAGTTTTTAAAAAAATGTATGTAGACCTTTCTCCTTTCAGGAAGTGAAGCTTAAGTCCTCCTCCCTTGAGTGTAGGTTGAACTTAGGGATTTACTTTCAAAATATAAGTCAGAAAGTACAAATAGCAACTTTGTGGAGTGATCTGGTAGACATCATCTTAACTGAGCGATGATGCCATGTGGACATAATGTGCCCCTGATATGATGACAAGAAGGGACCACACCTATGTCGTATTTTCCAAAACCCATAACCCCAGTCTAAATATGCAAACCCATCAGAAAGATCCACATTGAAAGATATTCTACAAACTACCTTACCAGTACTCCTCAAAAGTGTCAAGGTCATGAAAGATGAAAACTGAAAGACTGTTCCAGATTGGAGAAAACTTAGGAGACATGATGACTAAATGCAGTGTGGTACCTGGACTGGATCTTGGAACAGAAAAAGAACATTAGTGGGAAAACTTGCACAATATCCAAATAAGATCTGTAGTTTGGCAATAGTATTATACCAGTGCTAATTTCTCAGTTTTGCTAAAGGCACCATGGTTATATAAGATGCTGACATTTGTGGAAATTGAGTGAAGTGTTTACAGGAGCTCTCTGTAATGTCTTTGTAAGATTTTTGTAAGTCCAAAATTATTCCAAAATAAAAATTTATTAAAAAAATAAAGATAGCTTGGTGAAGGTTACATAGCCTGGTAAGGCCTGATATTATATGCTGCCTTGACATCTGGTAAAGCTGGGAGAGCCTCGATGCCCTATCTGCAAGTTTCTCTCCACATTCCGCTCTTGCAGGTAGCATCCCCTGGTAAGACAACCCTACTTTTTAGAGAGACCAGCACAGTTCCTGCTTACCCCGAGTAGCAAGTTTCAGTTCCCTGCCAGCCTGTGGAAGTACTCAGACAAGCCAATCACATCCTCCTGAGGTAACCAAAGGGCACCCCACCCTCTTGATACTACAAAGCATATGTTCCTCAAACCTGGTTGTTCACCTAGTTGTCTAGTGCAATCCCTGTGTGGTCCTGTGTAGTCATGTGTACTCATAGCCCAAAGGCTATGAGTACACATGACTAATAAACTGTCTAAGTGTCATGTTTTCTGGCATCCCAATACCTAGGGTGGGATTCCCTCGCTCACCGACAGGGTGAATAGGAGGTGATTAAAACAACTAAACTCTCACCCTGTATCTCAGGTGTACTGTGGAGGCCTGTCTCCCCAGAGCTGCTTTCTGGGTCAGAGTTTACCTCCCCTTGCTCAGGGTTAGGAGCCCTGGGCAGGAAAGGACAACATGGTGAAAGTCAGAAAGGAGAAGGACAAATATGGTGATGAGGAGACAAAGGAAGAGAAGTCAAGGAAAGAGAGAAGGAGATGATACACCTCACCTCTAAGGCTCCAGCCAATTCTTAGGATATGCCAAGGTGCTTAGGGGGCTTTGGGCCAATGCTGACCACCTGACTACCTAGCGAGCACTAGATTGGATCTGGTACCCAACCTATCACCCAACTGTATGGTCTTGGACAAGTCCTCCATCCTTTCTGAGTCTATGTATTCTCAACCCTATGTGAGGTTAACAGGCCTATACTTACCAAACTGGGTGAGACCCACATATAATGCTCTATGTGAATGTGTAAAAAGTATAAAAATATTTTATCTTTTATAAACAAATTGTACACATTACTTTAAGGGAAATGGGAATTATGAGAGAGCATAGGCGTAAGGATAAAGAAATGTGGCTTGATTATATTCAAGAAAGTCGTAATCTCGTGGGAAGGACCAACACACACAGAGTGTCATGACAGTTCTAGTAGTCAGTGGTTCCATGGGAGAGGCATAAACAGAATGCAGCAACAGGGAAGACTTGACACAGGGGGTGGGGTGGTGAACGGAGATTCTACCAAGGATGTATGCTATGAACTAAGTCTTGAAGCATAAGTAATTATAAAATATTATGTGGAGTGATACCGGTGGGCTTGGAATCAAAAGACTGACTCAAATACTAATATCTGTACTTACTAATTTTGTGACCTTGGGCAAGTTTGACTCTTCTTGAGTCTTAGTTACCTCATCTTCAAAGGGGGATAAACATCTACAGTTGTAATGAGAATCAAATGGAAAATATAAGTGAAAATGCTTCTCAAAGTGCCTGGCGAGGAGTGGGTTGCTCAGTGAGTATTGGCTGAGACTGATCTGATTGGCCTAGATCAGGTTTCACCGGACAGGAACTGGATTCAAGGAGGAGATCAAGAACTTGACTCATCCCTGGAGATTTCCCAGACATTATCAGACTTGGTCTGAAATGCTTCCCTGAGACTGTTTTTAATGCCATCAGCCTTAGAACCTTCAGAGCCACCTCATGGATAGGCAGTGGGCATGGGGTGAGGTCTGGACATATGGGTGTCCGGTGATTACAAAATGAGGTTGTACGGTAAGCCTCCCTCATGGGCCACCACTCTGGGGACACAGCAGTTGGTTTGCGTGGTTGCTACCTCCACAGGTGGTTGGCTGGGCCATCAAATGACCATCTTCAGCTCAACACATCCAATCTGTTCACCTGGTCTTCAACAACCCCCCCACCCCCCCACCATTCAGTGGATGGCATCCCATTCTTTCAGTGGCTCAGGCTCAGCTTTTAGAGCTGACTTGGGTCCCCTCTTCTTCTCCCTCCCTTCCATCCTCCCATCCTACCTTTTAGGAAATCTTGTTGGCTCTACTTTAGAATACAACCAGAAGTGACCACTTCTCCCCACCTTCATTGCTGCCCTCGGGTCCAGATTCCATCATCTCTCATCTGGATCATAGCGGCTGCCTCCTAGCTGGCTTCTCTGCTTTTACCCCTGTCTCCTCCCCCCATACAGCTTGTTCACAAGAGGGTAGCCACTGATCCTTTTAAAGTTAGATGGTTCCAGTCCTCTGCTTAAGATCCTGCAGATGTCCCCATTTCACTCAGAGTCAAAGCCAAGATCCTTATGAAGTCCTACAAGACCATGTGACCCCAGACCCCGGTTTCCATGCCCTCACTGACTTTTTGCGACTCTCCCCCATGAGCCCTGTGTCTAGCCTCACTGGCCTCCTCCCTGTTCCTCAGGGCCTTGCTCTGGCTGGCTCCTCTGCTTGGAAAGCCTTTCCTGCAGATACCCGTATGCTGATTCCCACATTCCTTCACATTTCTGCTCAAATGCCAACCTCTAATGAAGCTTCTGACAATCCTATTTAAAAGAGTCACCCGCGCACCTCCCCTTATCCCAGCATGCTCCGTCTCCACGATCCTGTACCTCTTTTCTCGCATGGCATTTCTCACCTAAACGCCCTTTAATTTACTCATTATGTTCATTGCTTCTTTTCTGTCTCACTTCACTAGACTCCAAGCCAGATAAAGGCAGGAGACTTTGTCAGACCTGTTCACTGATGTGCCCTAAGTGCCTTAGTAATTGCTGCTATTTGCTGGCTGTTTTTGTCCTTGGTCCTCCTGTGCTGCTGGGTGGCGCTGGTACTGGACATGGGAGTCAAGCTGAGCTAGAGCTTTGCCTGGGCTAGAGCTCAGTCCCCCTGTAGGATCTCTGAGTTAGGGTCTAGGAGTCACCTGACTTGCCTACATCCTCCAGCTGAAGTTGGAGGCTCGGCCCAGTATGGAGCTCAGGAGCTGACTACTAACGAGTCTTCTGTTTCTCTGAGGGTTGAGAGAGAGTCACATGAGAGAGGGTTGGAATGGATGGTTGGAGCAGCAAGGAAGGGCTTCTGAGCTGGTGGGGGCTTCAGGGCCCTTGTTTGTCTGAGTGGGGCGTTCAGCACACCTGCAGGATGTGTCCAGGCTTAGCTGTCCCTTCTCAGAACTGTCATCCCCAGCCCACCCTACCCCCCACCAGTTGCGTGAGCCTCCTGTGGGCGTCTCAGATGATTCAGTAGCTGAGTGGGAGGGGAAGGGTTTTGAATATTAGAGCTGCACTTGTCAGTGGACGGATTCTGGACTCTGAACTGAACCTCTGAAGAGGAGAGCACTACGGGTTGGGAGCTTGGGGTCTCCCTTACCCCAGCCGCTACCGTTGAAATGGGTGTTTTCATCTGCTCAAAGGGAACAGTTAAGCCTACACTGTCTCCCTGTCGGCGGTGTTCTGAGGATCAAGTGAAATAATGTATATGAAAATGTTCCCAGAAGAATAAAGAGCTTTGCCGGGAGAAGAAATTGCTTTTATTCCAAGTGATAAGTCAAGGGTGAGATTTATAAGAGCCATTTGTGTGGGGGCTGTTATTTTAAATTTTGTTTTGTTTGTTTGTTTTTTGTTTTGGTTTTTTTAAAAAAACAAGTCCGGGCCTGCTCCATCAATAAAGAATGGATCACTCATTTCTCCAGGGCTCAGCATTCTCTTCCACCATGGCCTGTTCTTCAATGGCACCATGCTGAGTACTGAGTACCTTCCATTGGGTGCTGAGTGTTAAGTACCCTCTACTATGTGCTGAGTGCTGAGTGTCCTTTGTGGGCAGGACCCTGGCATGGCCTGGAGTAGGACTGCGGCTTTGCAAAAGCCAGATCAGTGCTACTTAGCCATAAGGGTGAATCACCTGCCTCAGAGCTTCATTGGCACTGTTGAGAGGCAGGGGACCTTGAGTCAATCACTTGGTTTGTTTGGGACATGAGTCTAGAGACTAATATTTGTGGGACAGCTGTTCTGTGCCAGGAGCTGTCATTACTTTACACCTCAGGACAAACCTATGTCTCTCTAAGATATTATTATTCCTGTCCTAAAAATCAGAAAATGAAGACTCAGAGAGGTTCATAGCTTGTCCCAGGCTTATTAGGAACCAGCAGGAATGGCACCGGAACTTGAGTCTGTCTGCTTTCAAAATCCAAGCCCTTTCCATGGTATTGTGCCCTCCCCCTTCCACAGAGCAGTGGATTGAGTTCAAATCCTGGTTCCTTGGAAGTCATCTAATGTCTCTCAGCCTTTTCCTCAGCTATAAAAGGTAACAATAATTTTATGTCTACTGGGTGGTTGTGAGAAATCAAGTGAGATCATATGTGGCGTGTGATCTGAAACATGGAACAAGATGTTACCTGCAAGCAAGGCATTGCTGATACAATTTCGAAGTGTTGCTTTTATCCCATGGCTCCCTTGCCTGGGCACCTTTAGTGCGTTACTCTTCCCTGGCCCTGAGTCTCCTGGGTCCTCCCGTCCCTTGTGCTCTCATGGCCTCTCTGCCAGCTAGCCTTATCTTTGTGTGCTTGTAAATGGTTTGTCCTTTACCTGAAGTGTCCTTTTCGTCACCTCTCTGCCAATCTAGATCTCTTCCTGCCTTTAAAATCTGCTGCATTCAGGGTCTACCTCCTTCAGGAAGCCCTCTGTCCCATCCTCTGGCCGTGTCGCTCAGCTGAGGGTACAGGGGCCCTTCAGCTGTTTCATAAGCATGAGCACTTCTCTTCAAGGAGATTTTCGGGTCCTGCAGGTCTGAGATCACGATTCTGTGTTCTTTGAGTGTTCTCACAGTACTTTAGGCAGTACTTGGGACCACAAGCTAAACACCCAGAGAATGTTGACAGGTAAACTGATGCAGGGAGTTGGATTGGATCCCGTTCTCACCTTCTTCATAGCTGTGGTAGGTCATGAAAAGACACAGTAGCTTTTCAAGTCCTCCCCCAGCAAGACCTCAGCTCTCATGTGGAAGAGGCAGCTTCTTACCTGAACTCAGAGGGGCCCTGGCTTGAACCTGTGCCACCTCTGCTCTGTCTGGCCAAACCACACTGTTCTTGCAGGGCTGCCTTGCCCAAGGACTATGACCTTCCTGATATGCCCTTCTTTGTACCCTTTTCATACTCCACCTCTGGGCACTTATACCGTTGGCTTGTTTTCCAAGAACCTTGGGAAAAAAGAGCAATGTTGACCTACTTTGAACATAGAGTAGGTGCTCAGTTCTTTTTTTTTTTTTTTTTGAGTTGGAGTCTCACTCTGTCACCCAGACTGGAGTGCAGTGGCCGCTCCCGGCCACCGCAGCCTCGACCTGCTGGGCTCCGGCGATCCTTCCACCTCAGCCTTCCAAGTAGCTGGAACTAC
>CAUYQG010126699.1:0-23797 GCA_963574415.1 Tarsius wallacei | reverse complement strand
GATCACTGAGCCGCTTGCGGCAGTGGCGCCACCAGGTCGCTGGTAGCGGCTGCGGTGGTGGTGGGCCCCGGGTCGCCGGTGGCACCTCGGGGCAGCGGTGCCTGCGGCGTGGGCGCCCCCTGGATCACTGGCGTGGGCGGGCCCCGGGTGGCCTCGGCGGCGGTGTCCGCGGTGTGGGCGGGTCCCCGGGTCGCCTCGGCGGCGGCTCCCGCAGTGGCGCGCCTCGGGTGCCCAGGCGTCCGTGGCGTGGGCGGGGCCCCGGGTCGCCTCATGGCGGCGCGCCCCGGGTGCCCGGCGGCGGCGGCGTGCCTCGCACCGGCGGCCTCCGTGGTGTGGGCGGGGCCCCGGGTCGCCTCGGCGGCAGCTCCCGCGGCAGTGCGCCCCGGGTGCCCAGGTGCCCGCGGCATGGGCGGGGCCCCGGGTCGCCTCGGCGGCGGCACCCGTGTCAGCCCGCCCCGGGTGCCCGGGCGTCCGCGGCGTGGGCGGGGCCCCGGGTCACCTCGGCGGCGGCGCCCGCAGCAGCACGCCCCAGGTCCCTGGGGCGGCGGCAGCGCGCGCCTCGGGCCAGCTGCGCCCGCGTCCGCGGCGTGGGCGGGCCCCAGGTCGCCTCGGCGGCGGCGCCCACGGCAGCGCGCCCCGGGTCCCCGGGGCGGCGGCGGCGCTCCTCGGGTGGGCTGCGTCCGCGGTGCTGGCAGGTCCTGGGTCGCCTCAGCAGCGGCACCCCGGGTCGCCGGCGGCAGCCCCAGGCTGCCGGCGGGGGCGGCGGCCGCTTTTACCTCAGGCCCACTGTAATGCCTCTGCGGTGTCCGTGGACAAGTTCCGTGTGGAGAGCAGGCCCCCTGGGAGAGATCCGGAGTCTTTCTGTGTCCTCTTCTGCGGAGGTCTCACAGACCACGCTGCCCGGTCGCCATCTTGGATCACTCCCCGCATGTATCTTTTTCATAGAATGATTTGAATTCCTTTGGGTATACTCCCAGTAAAGAGATTGTGGGGTCGTATGGGACGTTGAATTTTAGATCTTCTAAAAATTGCCATACTGTTTTCCACAGAGGTCAAACCAGTTTACACTCCCACCAACAATGTAGAAGTGTTCCCTTTTCACTGAATCCTCTCCAGCATCTGTTGATTTTTGAGTTATTGATGATGACCATCCTGGCTGGAGTTAGGTGGTATCTCAGTGTGGTTTTAATTTGCATTTCTTTGATGACTAGTAAGACTGAGCATTTTTTCATGTATGTTGGCTGCTCATATGTCTTCTTTTGAGAAGTGTCTATTCATATCTTTTGCCCACTTTGTAATGGGACTGTTTTTGCTTTTTATTTTTTTCTTTTTGGCACGTTTGAGTTCCTTATAAATCCTAGATGTTAGGCCTTTGTCAGACATACAGTTGACAAATATTTTTTTCCAATCTGTGAACTGTCTCCCTGCTCTCTTGACAGTTTCTTTGACTTTACAGAAGCTTGTCTGTTTGATGAGGTCCCACTTGTCTATCTTATCTCCTATGGCATGAGCACTTGAGCTTTTAAACAGGAATTGAATGCCAGTCCAATTTCTGTAAGAATGTCTCCTGCATTTTCTAAGGTTCTTATATTTTGAGGTTTTACATTTAGGTCTTTGATCCATTTAGAGTAGATTTTTGTGTATGGTGATAGGTAGGGGTCTTATTTTAATCCTCGGCATGTAGTGAGCCAGTTTTCCCAACACCATTTACTCAATTGGTTCTCCTCTCCCCTGGTTGATGGTGGAGGCTTTGCTGAAAATGAGTTCATTGAGGAATTGATGTTTTGGTTCTGTAATCTCTATCTTGTTCCATTGGTCTATATGCCTATTCTTGTACCAATACCAAGCTGTTTTGATTATTGTAGCTTTATCATAAAGCTTAAAGTCTGGGGTTATAATTCCTCCCGCTTTGTTTTGTTGTTGTTGTTGAGAATTGTTTTGGCTATTAATGGTCATTTATTTTTCAGTATGAATTCCTGTACTGTCATTTTCAGGTCTGAGAAGAATGCTGCTGGTAATTTAATAGATATTGCATTGAATCTGTAGATTGTCTTGGGTAGAATGGACATCTTAACAATGTTGAGTCTTCCAATTCATGAGCATGGAATATTTTTCCATTTGTTTGTGTCATCTTTGATTTCTTTGAGCAGTGTTTTGTAGTTTTCTTTGTAAAGTTCTTTGACTCTTCTGGTTAAGAAGATATCAAGGTATTCCATTTTTCTGTGGCTATTGTGAATGGGATTATGCTTTTTATTTGGGTTTCTATTTGTTATTATTGGTGTATAAGAATGTGACTAACTTTTGCACATTTGTTTTATACCCTGAGACTTTGCCAAAGTCCTTTATCAGTTCAAGGAGATTTTTAACAGATTCTCTTAGGTTTTTGAGGTACAGAATCATGTCATGTGCAAAGAGGGAAAACTTAACTTCCTCTTTTCCTATTTGGATACCCCCGATTTCCTTTTCTTGTCTGACTGCTCTAGCTAGGACTTTCAATACTATGTTGAACACAAGGGGTGAGAGTGTGCATCCTTAGCTTGTTTCAGTTTTCAGGTGAAATGGTTCCAATTTCTGTCTGTTCAGCAGTATGCTGGCTGTGGGTTTCTCATAGATGGCTCTTACTATTTTGAGGTATGTTCCATCTATGCCTAGATATTTTAGGGTTTTTATCAAGAAAAGGATATTATAAAAGAGCCATCTATGACAAACCTGTAGCCAACATCATACTTAATGGGCAAAAGCTGGAAACATTCCTCCTAAGAACTGGAGCAAGACAAGCATGCCTATTCTCACCCCTTCTATCTAACATTGTACTGGAAGTTCTAACCAGAACAATCAGGCAGAGGAAAGAAATTAGAGGTATCAAATATGAAAAAAAATAAGTTAAAGTATCCCTCTTTGCAGATGATGTAATTTTATGCCCAGAAAACCCTAAATAGTCTGTCAACAATCTCCATGCGCTGATAAATGACTTTGGTAAAGTCTCGGCATACAAAATCAATACACAAAAATCAGTTGCATTTCTATACATCAACAGCAAGCAGACTGAGAACCAAATAAAAAACACAATCTCATTCATAATAGTCTACAAAAAAAACCTCAGCATTTATCCAACCAAAGAGGTGAAAGAGCTTTACAATGAGAAGTATAAATCACTGCTCAAAAAAATCAAGGATGACTCAAACAGAAGAACATCCCTTTCTCGTGGATCGGAAGAATCAATATCTTCAAGATGTCTATTATATCCAAGGCATTCTATAGATTCAATGCAATTCCTATCTAAATGCCAGCATCATTTTTCACAGATCCAGAAAAGACAAAACTTAAGTTCACATGGAAGCAAAAAAGAGCCCAAATAACTAAACCAATCCTCAGCAAAAAGAACAACACTTCCAGACTTTAAACATTACTACGAGGTACAGTAACCAAGATAGCATAGTGCTGGTATGGAATTAGGCACATAGACCAATGGATCAGGGTGAAGAATCCAGAAATAAAACCAACTCATTCTTGACAAAGCCCATAGAAACAAACATTAGGGAAAGGAAACCATATTTAGCAAATGACACTGTGAAAGCTGTCTAACCACATGCAGAAGAATGAAACTGAACCACTACCTATTACCATACACAAAAGTTAACTCAAAATGGATCAAGGATCTAAATATGAAACATCAAACTATAAGAATCTTAGAAGAAAACTTAGGGAACACCCTCCTAGACATCAGAGTAGACAATGAATTCATGGTCTAGTCCTCAAAGCAAATGCAACAAAAGCTAAGATTGACAGGTGTGACCTTAACATACAGAAAAGCTTCTGCATGGCCAAAGAAACCATAAAGATAGAAAAGAGACAACCCAAGGAATGGGGAAAAAGTATTTGCAAGCTACACATCTAACATCCAGGATCTGCAAGGAACGTAAATGAATTGACAGGAAAAACAAACAACCCCACTCAAAAGTGAGCAAAGGACATGAACAGACACTTCTCAAAGGAAAAGATTCAGGCAGTCAACAAACATGAAAAAATGGTAATCATCACCAATCATCAGAGAAAAGCAAATTAAAACTACAACTAAATATCATCTCACACCAGTCAGGATGGATATTGTTAAAGGGTCAGAAGATGATAAGTGTTGGCAAGTCTGGGGAGAAGGAGGAATGCTTCCACACTGTGGTGTGAATGTAAGCTAGCTCAACTTTTATGGAAGGCTTGTGGAGAATTCTCAATTTACTAGAAATTGAGCTACCTTTCAAATCAGCAATCCCACTCTTGAGAATATCCTCAGAAGAACCATAAATCACTCTATCAAAAAGACACTAAATGTGTATGTTTACTGCAGCACTGTTCACAATGGCAAAGACATGGGCCCAACCCAGATGCCCATTGGAAGTGGACTGGATGAAGAAAATGTGATATATAAACACAATGAAATACTATGCAGCCATAAAAAAACATAATCACATTCTTTATATTAACATAGATGCAACTGGAGACCATGATTCTAAGTGAACTATCACACAAACAAAAAACTGAATATCACACGTTCTCACTCATAAGTGAGCACTAAACATTGGAAACATAGGTACAAGGGCAGGAAATACAGACACTGGGCACTTGTAAAGGAGGGAGGGAAGATGGGAGATAAGGGGTACACAACCTCCCACTGGGATCATGTCACTAGAAGTCCAAACTTTACCCTCACACAACTTACTTATGTAGCAAGTCCTCACATGTACCTCACAACTCTAAAATACCTTTTTAAAAAAATAGACACAAAATCTCTCCTTTAATTATCTCAAATTGAAGGTGCCCTTTGTTTTCTTTGGGAATTTGTTACAAGAGACCTTCAAATACCTCTGAGATATTGAGAGTAAAAGGAAAGAAAAATTAAGAATTAGGAATAAAAAATCATACTGAATGGCCCTTGACAATATTTTTCTATTTGCTTTTTTGAGCATACGTTAAGAATTTCACTAGGATCTAATACATGATTTTGTATGTTGTATATGAAGATAGTGGTTCTTATTATGTAGTCTTTGTACCAGAAGCATCAGCAATACTTGGGAACTTGTTAGAAATGTAAATTTGGGGGCTTCATGCCAGACCAACAAAATTAGAAATTCTTGGAGTGGGGGCTGAGCATTCTGTATTTTGACAAGTCCTCCAGATTCTGATACATGCTCTAGCTCAAGCACCACTAAATTAAGGTGGAACACTACCCTGTTTTTCTAATATATTATAGAAAGAAACACAAATTTAGTTATAACCAAATACATTGGAGAATCTTGTTAGGCAAAACAAAATATACTAAATTAAGACACAAATAGAAAATAAAATATTTACATGATTGTACTATTACCAAACTTAAGCAGTTTTTTAAAAGAGATTATTGAGAAAGTTCATAGAATGTGTAGTTCTCCTGTGCTAAGTTTTTCATAATTTTCAGCTGTAAGGACATATCTAGGAGCAACTATAATTGCTTATAGATTAGCAGTTTAAAAGTCTTTTGCAGACTGACATTGCCTGAGTTATTAATAAGAAATATTGGGAAATTGGAGGTAATAGTCCCTGGATCAAATAACTTAGAAAAAATATTGAACAGTATTAAATGTATTTATTTATAGTAAAACTATCCAGAGTTATTAATATTCAACTGTGCATTAAAAATCTCTAAAAAGGGGCTCCTCCTTCAGGTCCCCTCCCACTGTGGGAGCTTTCCTGTCCTCTTAATAAATCCTGCTTTTTAAAAAAAATCTCCAAAAAAGGCATAAAGTATGTTACATCTTTCATAGCAGCATAGATATAAATTTTTTTGAGAAAACTCAGACCAGTAAATGTCATGAGTAGTAAAACAGGGTTGTACATCAGAAAATCAGAGCCAGAGCTGAAAAACAAATGAGAGAAGTGAAGTTATATGGGTCATGCTAGTGAGGATCTTTGATTTTCAGAATATAATATTAGAATTATTTTCTAGGATGAAAAAAAATATACCACAAGGTTTAAGAAGGTAAAAGGAATGACAGGATCAGCACGAAGAAGGAAGAAGTAGGCTTTGCCATGTTATGATGTACTAGTCAAGTGGTTGAGGAATAAGGAATAAGCACAGAAAAGACGTAATCCCAAAAAAGCAAATTTCACTTACTAGGGGTATTATTTTACTTTAAATAAATTATTAAGGAAAGACATTTATTCACTAATACATTATTTTAAGGATATAAATTGGGACACCCTTAGAGTTAATCTTTATCAATAAATTGCTGATGAAAATCCAAGTATACTGTTGAGCATAATTTGAATAGGAAATAGGAAATTCAGAGTCCCCAACATGTTTCAAGTAAAGATCCTTCTTTCTCTGACTTTCATGTCACTATTGGCAGCAATGTAGAAGGAATTCCAGAACTCTGTGTTCTTTATCAAGATTCCCATTCTTCCCTTTTCCTCAACATTTATACCTCTCCATTAATTCAATATGAGAAAATCCCATTAAAACATCAGTCTCGCTAACAGTGGTCACCAAAAGCAGCCCAGGGCATCCCTCTTCTGCAAACTACAGTCAAACGTGTTTTGGCAGTGAGGCAACTCACCTCAGGGTGAGCATTCCCTTTCATCCTTTCCTGATTTATCTTTTTTGTTTAGCACTTAACTTTATATTTTACTTATTTAGTGGTTTTTCATCTCTCTTCTCTAGAATATAAGCTCTTTGAAAGTGTGATTTTTTCCCCTATTTGTTCACTATTCCTTTATCTAAATAACTTCTGACACAAGTAGGAATTACAAACATATAAACTGAATGAATGAGTGAATTCTTGCTACCTCACATATTATCAACAAACGTGAAAAATGGATAAAAAGAATACCTGATTTTTCTAAGTATCATTATTCTATCTTTCCCTGTGTTCCAAGAATAACATACCAAAAATTTATTAGTTAATCTTGTTTTCTTGTCTGTTTACATATAATCTCTTCAAAAACACTAGGTTCTTTGAGAAGAAGGACCATGCTTTATCTTTGTTTCTTTAGGATATACAGCAGTCTGCCATATATGTCTTAAAGAGATGAATAAATTTAAAAATGCTTAAAATTATATCTGACTTGATAGAAGAAAGTACTTCTTTATATTTTAATAGCAATGTAAGTAATATAAAATATAAAATACAATGACTTGAAAAATACAAATAAAATTATCTGAAAAAGCTTAAGGTGACCTGTGGTGAAAAGAATCTAGTATCCTTTCACACCCTCCTCTTTCCTCAGTTCTCCCAAATCTTCTTTAAAACCATGTATTCTCAAAAAAATAAAAAATAAAAAAAAAAATAAAACCATGTATTCTCAGATGTTCAAAGAGGCTCAGGTTATTTCCACCTTTTGAAACTCTTTGTATTTAAAAAAGAAAAGGAAAATATGCCAAAAATATATAGAACTTTATACTAAAAAATTATTATATTTAAAACAAAATACAATAACGCATGTAGAATGTACATAGTATTAGTAGGAACATGCAAAATTTAACACGCACACAAAAAAGGCCAAGATGATAACTTGAAAAATACTGATTAATTTTCAGGATATATCACTCAATAAATTTTGTTCATAGAAAATTATACCATGAATTTAACAAGTATTAAAAAAATTAAGGTAAAAAAAAGTTGCAAATAATGTGATACATTTTATATTTGACAAATAAGTCACTTAAATTTAGTAGTTCAATATAAATAAACTATTCACAAAAAATTACAGAGTTTGTAAAAATACTAATTCACATTAAATATAAACACTATTATTCCAAACTGGGAAATACATATAAGTATGTATGATGAAGGCATTATTTTATTTAGAAAGTGTAAATCTCTGGCTCAATATACAATTCACTTGGTAATGTATTAATAATCCAAATTTTAAGCTTGTTGTTGTCATTGTCATGGTTTAGTGTCCTATCCAAAATGCACAACTACACCACAAAACATACAGAATCAAGTCAGGAGTAATTTTAATGTTCTTAAGATGTAAGGCCCTGACAGATGGAAATTATATGGGAACAATTTAGAAACCAACCTAGGATGGCTTGAGACTCAAGTCATACTTGTAAAGTATCTATTAACTAACATAAATCCAGGTTGTCTAAAGGCCATATTATTTGGATAATATAAACTAGGAGTTGAAACTTAGCAATTATACGTGAGCTCTCTACATGTTTCTCACCATCCTGAGACAAAACATTCAGATTTCAGGTTTCCTTCTGGTTGATGGGCAGCCCCTTGTTAAATTGGGTATGTAATCTCAAATTTCTTGAGAAAATAATCTTAAGTGTTTCCTTGATGGGCAAATTGATAATCTTAAATGAATAATAAGAAGTCAAAAACAATACGGTCCATAGTTTTAATGCTCATGTGTTAAGCTTAAAAAGAATTTTTCTGTACAAATACACTACATATTGTATATAAAATAAATAATCATTATGGTATGTAATAAATAATCATTGTTATTGTCATTTAGCAGAAACATACATTAAAATGTCTAATAGGTTTATTTTATGACTATAATTAAAATATTTAAGTATGTTATTACACTCGATTTTAATGTTGAAGGCAAAATAATTGCTAAATTTGATAACAATATTGAAACACAAGAATTATCACATTTATAAATTTAATTAGATTCATACAACTTATGTAAGTACTTAGGATGGTTTTATTTCTTAGGAGGTTGATGTATATGAAAGAAAAATTTAGTATGATAAATTTATGAAGGTAAATTAAAAGTTTAAGAAAATTTAACTGTTATGAAGTCTGACTTAAAAGTGATTGCTAAAATTTGATAAATTTATTAAGCAAATGATAATATTTATAAATTAAAAGCAACCTTTTATTTATCAATATGTTTCTAAATTTGAACATAGACCAAATAATAATTTATAATATTGAAATTGTTACAAATTGTATTTGTTGTGCACAAAAGCCATCATTAAGGACACAGAAAAAACTCCCAATGACTATGGTAAATGTGACATTTGACAATACTTGAAATATGTTCTACTTATAGCCCTGTGGTGCTTACAAATTTTTTTCAATCTGAGTACCAGATTCTCTGTTCAGTCTAATATCTTCACCCAGTTAAATATACCTTTCAATTTGTGACTTAAGTAAGAACAATTATATCTATAATCCATAATGTGCAAGGAGTACTATATACACTTTTCTATACATAATTTTCAAATCCAAAAGTGAAAATAATGATTAAAATGTAAGTATTACTAAGAGGCATTCGGGGGGGGGGGGCAATATCATCAAGGGAAAATTGTTATTCATTTAAGAAAACACCTAAATGGCCTGTCACTTAGTTGTGAAAAGTGGATATTATTATCATATCCCAAATCTTGCAAAGTATGGAGAGGATTAATCACATGACAAACCAATGAACTGTTATGAAAGACAAATATTTGGAGTATTAGGGGAAAAAATACAAAGAGAAGAGATAAAATAAACAAGGCATCAGGCAGGGCAATGAAAAATGTAGCTGTAAAGAAAAATTTATTTTGACAAAGATGGCCAAGGAACTGAAAGACTGACTTCGTAATAATTCAGTGTTAAGTTATAGCCTGTCCTGTGCTGTGATAAAATCCACCTTGATTATTATTTAGTCTTTTTTTAGCTTTATTGAAGTATAATTGACAAAAATTATATGATATGGTTTACAACTTGATGTTTTAATATACACATATTTTGTGAAATGATCACCATAATCAAGCTAATTAATATTCCAACACCTAACATAGCTGCCTTTTTTTGTGTACATGTAAGAACATTTAAGATCTGCTTGCATAGCAGATTTTATGTACACAATACAGTATTGTTAACTGTCACCATGCTATATATTAGATCTCCAGAACTCATTCATCTTGTATGACTAAAACTTTGTATCTTTTGACCAACATGAACTCATTTTCCCCTTCCCACACCTCCTGGCAACCACCATTCTACTCTCTGCTGTTATGAGTTTAACTATATGAATTTCCCATATAAGTGAGATCCTACAGTATTCTTTAATATTTAGGAAATCCATTTTGTCCAAATCTGCCTTCTTATTGTCTAGGGTACAAAGAAAAGGGAATATTTTCTATATTTAGAATATAAAGAGCAGAGAAAAGAATATAATTATAAAATAAAGTTGATAATTCAGTGGAAGCAAAAAAAATGGATCAAGGTATGTTTCCTAGACTCATGAAAGATTTGGCGTGAGAGCATTAGGTAATCTGTTTATATGAAAGGCCAAATGGATATCAGATAATTGTAAGACCTAGTGACATTCAATTGGCAAATAAATGGATTACATTTTTGTGTGTGATGTTTAATTTTTACTGTTATGCTGTATTTTAAAATTAGAATACATTTAGACTGACTTTATTATGTACAGTTCTATGAATCTGAGTGCATGTCTACATTTCTGTAACCACCAGGATTGTAGAAACACAGAACAGCTCTATTACCTCAATAACCTTGCTTGATATCCTTTTGTGGTCACTCACTCCCCTGGTCTCAGTCCCTTTTAGTCACTGATAAATTCTCTGTCATTATGATTTTGTATTTTTGAAAGTGTCATATAAATGGAATTATACAGTATGCAGCACTCAGTTCTCTGTTTTTGTGATAGATCCCTGAGTAATATAGACTCTAAATCCATCCAAGTTGTTGTGAAGTCCATAACTTTGTCGTTTTTATAGCTGCATAATATTTTATCGTGTATATGTACCATATTTTTTTATCCAGCCCAGTGTCAATGGGCAGCATGGTTGGTTCCATGTTTTTGCTATTGTGAATAATGCTGCAATAAACATGAGTGTGCACAAATTTTTTTTTTTAACAGAACAATTTGAGTTCCTCTGGGTGTGTTCCCAGGAGGGAAATTGCTGAATCATGTGGAAGGTTGATTTTAGACTTTTTAGGAATCGTCACACTGTTTTCCATGAGGTTGTACTAATTTAAATTCCCACCAACAGTGTGAAGGCATTCTCTTTTCCCTGCATCCTCACCAGCATCTGTTTGTTTTTGAGTTATTGATGACGGCTGTCCTGACTGGAGTTAGGTGGTATCTCAGTGTGATTTTAATTTGCATTTATTTGAAGAGTAATGAGTCTGATCACTTTTTCATTTATCTGTTGGCTGCTCATATGTCTTCTTTTAAGAAGTAACTCCGCATATTTTACTCACTTTTTAATAGGGCTATTTGTTTTTTCCATTTCAGCATATTTGGGTTCCTTGTAGAAACTAGATGTTAGGGCTTTGTCAGATATACATTCAGCAAATATTTTTTCCCATTGTGTGGGCTGTCTCCTTGTTCTTTTGATGGTTTCTTTTGCTTTGCAGAAGCTGATTGATGAGGTCCCACTTGTCTGTCTCATCTCTTATGACATGGGCATTTGGAATTTTGATTAGGAATTGGTTGCCTATTAGATATCAGTAAGGTTGTCTCCTGCATTTTCTAAGGTTCTTATAGTTTGAGGTTTATGTTTAGGTCTTTGACTTAGAGCTGATTTTTCTGTATGTTGATAGGTAGGGGTCCTGCTTCAATCTTCTGCATGTGGTCAGCCAGGTTTCCCAGCATCATTTACTGAATAGGTTCTCCTCTCCCCAGTGGTTGTTGGTGGAGGTTTTGTTGAAGATGAGTTGGTTGAGAAATTAAGGTTTTGCTTACAGAATCTCTACCCTGTTTCATTGGTATATATGTCTGTTCTTGTACCAATACCAGACTGTTTTGATTATTGTAGGCTTCCAATAAAGTTTAAAGTCTGGAAGTGTAACACCTCCCTCTTTGTTTCTTTTGCTGAGAATTGTTTTGGCTATTTGTGGTCATTTATGTTTCCATATGAATTTCTGTATTGTCACTTCCAGGTCTGAGAAGGATGATGTTGGTAATTTAATGGGTACTGCGTTGAATCTATAGATTGCCTTTGGTAGGATGGACATCTTAACAATGTTGATTCTTCCAGTCCAAAGCATGGAATACTTTTCTATTTGTTTGTGCTATGTTTGAAGTCTTTGCATAGTGTTTGGTAGTTTTCCTTATAAAGGTCTTTCACTTCTCTGGTTAGTGAGATATTGAGGTATTTCATTTTTTTGTATCTATTGTGAATGGGTTTGTTATTTTTATTTGATTCTCTGCCTGTTTGTTGTAGATGTATAAGAATGTAACTGTCTTTTGCACATTGCTTTTGTACCCTGAAACTTTGTCAAAGTCCTTTATTATTGCAACAAGGTTTTCGACAGATTCTTTTGAGTTTTCAAGGTATAGAATCATATTGTCAGCAAAGAGGGATAACTTAACTTCCTCCTTTCCTACCTGGCTACCTCTTATTTCCTTCTCTTGTCTGATTGCTCTAGATTTGACTTCCAACACTATACTGAACAGGAGAGGCAAGAGTGAGCAACCTTGTCTTGTTCCAGTTTTCAGGGGAAATGCTTCCAATTTCTGTCCATTTAACAACATATTGGCTGTGGGTTTCTCATAGAGGGCTCTTACTATTTTTAGGTATGTTCCATCAATACCTACGTGTTCAAGGGTTTTTATCAAGAAGGGATGCTGGATTTTATTGAAAACTTTTTCTGCACCTAATGATATAATCATGTGGTTCTTGTTTTTACATCTGCTGATGTGTTTAATTACATTTATGGTTTTACGGATGTTGAAACAGCCTTACACCCCAGGGATGAAGCCTCCTTGGTCATGGTGGGTGATTTTTGAGATGTGTTGTTGGATCTGATTTGCTAGAATCTTGGTGAGAATTTTTGCATCTATGCTCATCAGGGATATTGGTCTGTAGTTCTCTTTCTTAGTTGGAGCTTCACCAGGTTTGCATATCAGTGTGACGTTAGCGCCAAAAAATGATTTGGGGAGAGTTCTTTCTGGATTGCCTGGACTACTTTCAATTGCTATCAACTTATCCTTGTATGTTTTGCAGAATTCCACTGGAAATATATCTGGTTCAGGACTTTTTGTTGTAGGTAGTTTTCTTATGATACAATCAATTTTGTGGAGTGTTATTGATCTATTTAGTGTCTCAATTTCTTCTTATTTCAACCTTAGGAAGTTGTGTGATGTAAGAAAGTCCTCCATTTCATTTAGGTTATTGGGTTTATTTCCATACAGGCATGCATAGTAATCTTTGATAATCTTTTGTATTTCTTCAAGGTTAGTTGTGACTTGTCTTTTTGCACTTCTGATTGTGTTTATTTGGGCTTTTTTTTTCTGTTTCTTGCTCTTTCTGGCTAGGAGTCTATCACTCTTGTTTATCCTTTCAAAGAACAAGCTGTTTGTTTAGTTAATTTGTTCTATGATATTTTTGTCTTCTATGTACTGTATTTGGGATTTTACTTTGATGATCTGGATTTTTCTGCTGAAATTGGGGCTTGGTGGTCTTGCCTTTCAAGCTCTCTTAAGTGATTTGTTAGGCTATTATCCTGTTATCTTTCTATGTTCTTGATGTGTGTTCATAGACATATAAATTTCCTTCTTACTATTGCTTTCATGGCATCCCAGAAGTTTTGATAAAAAAAATTGTTTCTTGATTTTCATTTGTTTCCAGAAATTTCTTAATTTCTGTTTTGATTTCTGTGTTGACCCAGGAGTTGTTCAGTATCATGCTGTTTAGTGTCCCTGTCTTTGTGGGTTTGGGGGGAATTTTGTAAGTGTTGATATTTATTTTTCATCTACTGTGAATCTGAGAAGGTGCATAGCAGTATTTCAATCTAATGAAATTTTTTTATGCTTGATTTATGGCCAAGAATGTGGTCAATCTTGAAGTATGTTCCACGAGGTGGTGAATAGAATGTATATTCCGTAGTTGTTGGGTAGAGTGTTCTGTAGGTATATATTAAGTCTATTTGGTCAAGTGTCAAGTTTAGGTTCTGGATCTCTTTGTTGATTTTTTGCCTTGATGAGCTATCTAGGGTTATTAGTGATGTATTTAAGTCTCCAGCTATGATAGTGTTAAAGTCAATATCTTAGCCGGGCTCGGTGGCTCAGCCTGTAATCCTGCGCTTTGGGAGGCTGAGGTGAGTGGATTGCCTGAGCCCACAGGTTCAAGACCTGCCTGGGCAACTTGGTGAGACCCCATCTCTATAATAAATCAAAAAATTAGCCGGGCATATTAGCGTGTGCCTGTAGTTCCAGCTACTTGGAAGGCTGAGGCAGAAGGATCACTGGAGCCCAGCAGGTCGAGGCTGCGGTGACCGGGAGCGTGCCACTGCACTCCAGTCTGGGTGACAGAGTGAGACTCCAACTCAAAAAATTAAAAAAAAATAGTCAATGTCTTTTTTAAGTTTACTTAGTAACTGCATTATGAAAGGTGATGCTCTGTGTTGGGTGCATATATGATTAGGATAGATATTTCTTACTGATGAATTGAACTTTTTATCATTATGTAAGGACCTTCCATATCTTTTTAAATTTTTTTGTAGCTTAAAGGTTGTTGTGTCTGATATTGAGATTTGACTCCTGTCTTTTGTGATTAATTTGCCTGAAAATTTGTTTCTATCCTCTAACTTTGAGTCTGTGAATATCCTTTGTGGTGAGATATGTTTCCTGGAGGCAGCAAGTTATTGAGTCATATTTTGTTATCCAGTGTGCTACTCAATGGCTTTTCAGTGGTGCATTTAGTCCATTCACATTCAGACTGATTATAGAAATGTTTTCCCTGTCATAAGGCTTTTATAAGGCTGTATTGTTTTTGCTTAGCTTTTCTGTTCATATATGTGTGTGTTTTCATTTTGGTGGGTGTGCTGTGTGCATTGCTGTTTCTGTGTTTGTTTGTGATCTTGTGAAGTATATGATCTTCTGTGTACAGCACCTTTTTAAGGATCTCTTGTAGAGCTGGTCTTGAAACAGCACATTCTCTTAGGGATTGGCTATCTGGGAAGGATTTTAATTATCCATTGCTTATAAAACATAATGTGGCTGGGTTGGAAATTCTTGGTTGAAATTGCTTATTTTTGAGAATAGTAAAAATTGGGATCCAATGCCTTCTGATCTGCAATGTTTCTACAGATAAGTCTGCAGTAATTCTGATTAGTCTCCCTCAGTAGGTAGTCTGACCTGTTTCTCTTGTTGCCTTTAGGATTTTTTCTTTTCAACCTACTTTGTGTGTCTAGGAGTTGGTCTTCTCTTAAGATGTCTTACAGAGGTTCTCTGAATCTCTTGTGCTTGTTTAGTTGTCTCTCTGGCCAGATGAGAAAAGTTGTCTTGAATGACCTCATGGAATGTTTGTTCCAAGGTGTTTTCCACTTCTTTTTCTTCTTCAGGTATTCTGAGCAGATATAGGTTTGGCTTCTTGATAAAATCGCACATCGCTTGGAGAGTTTCTTCTCTCTTTTTAAGTTTTGTTCTATATTTTTAATAGATTGGGTTAATTCCATATTTTGGTCTTCCAGCTCTAAGATTCTTTCTTCTGCTTGGGTCAACTCTGTGTCCTACACTTGTCAGTAAGCTATTTATTTCTTGAATAGAGTTCTTTATTTCAAAATACACATTAGTGAGTCTGCCCAACTTCATTGCAAGTTCATGTAGTTTTAGTTCTTGCATTTTTTATTTTTATTCATTCTACCCAATGTTTCCCTGATCTCTGTAAGTACCTTCTGTGTAGCATCATTCTCAGAGATAGCCACTGTTTGTTCTCCAGAAGCTGTTCATTCAAATATTGACTCTTTGTTGGGGCTCTGAAGAATATGAGTGATTTTTCATTAGTTTTTCTTCATTTGTAGCAGCTTTTAAATCTTTCTCTTTAATTCTGTTGCTCAGTGGAAAATGAAGAGACAATTACTTGTGATATTTGTTCTACCTCCTGTCTTTTCCTGTACCAGTGCACCAGGAATAGGGTACAGGGTGGGCATTGTGCTATCTCTTTACAATTCTGAGCACATACTAAGGGGTGGGGGAAGGGCAGCAAGAATTCAGAACCTACTGATGGGTCACAATGCTTGCTATCTGATGAATGTGTCATCTGGGGCTCACTCTACATCTCCACACAATATGACCTTATGATGAGTATGCTTGTGTAACCCCTGAGTCCAAGACAGACTATAAGAGAGAAAAGGGAAAGAAGAAGAAAAAGATAAAAAATTAAAAACCACAGAGAAAGAACAAAGCAAGAAAAATAGAAGGAGGAAAGAAAAGAGAACAACAACCAAACCAAACAAACAAATTAGTCAAACAAATAAACCAAAACCCATAAAGCCAGTGGGATAACTTGACTCAGCATCTCCAGGGCTCTCTCCTCTTCACTTCCTCTCCCACCATGGTCACTGCTCCCAGAACCTCCAGGGAATGGGATCTCTAGCCTCTGTCCTGCCCTCTTGATTTCTATCACTTGATGCTAGAGGCTGGCAGGGAGTCAGCTAGTCACTCATCAGCCTCCTTCTGTAGCAGATCCTCTGTATGTGTCTATTGCCCAGAAGCTGGCTCATGGTGGGGGACTGGATCATCTGGGGCATCCCATTCACCATTACCTGTGAGGATTTGTACACTGGGGGTGATGTTCTCTGAGTTCATAAAAAGCAGCCCCAAAGCAATGTGGACATCTTCTCCTGACTTTAAGGTGCAGGTCTGCTGCTCCAGCTGCCCCTGAGCAATTCCCTGCCCAGGCTTTATAGTGGCAGCTCAGTTTCTCTACAGGCTACTGTTCCTGTTGCAAATGGAGGTCAGGGGAGATAACTCCCTCCCCAGCAATTACCACAGTCTCTGGATTCAGATCATGGTGGCGGGGTCCTGAAGCTTAGCCTGGTGCTGCTGGCAGTGGCAGCAAATACAGGTTTGGGGTGGCCTCTCCCCACTACTTCATTGAGACTCTGTCTCTGGTTATGTCTGCACTTCCTCCACTGCCCTCTCTGCCAGTGTCTGGTCTGACACTGTGGTGGTGAAAATGGCAGTTGCTCCAACAGTTTATTCCCAAGAAAAGTTCTGCTGATTTTAGAAAATGGCACTCAGCTTCTGCACTCTGGGAAGCACTAGGGTCCAAGCAGAGTGGCTGTGGCAACAGCGTCTTCACCTGGATAGTCCTGGCCACTTACTCCCAAGTCCCCACTCAGTCAGTCTCTCACTTGCTCACACACAGACATGCATGCAAATTCATCCATATATTTACTGACACACTCAAGGACTCATGGTGTCCAACTGGCTACACCGCCATCTTCTCTCCCCCCTAGTATGTAACATTCTGAAACTGATTTATTTCATTCAGCATGATGCCTTTGAGATGTATTCAAATGGTTGTGTATATCAATAGTTCATTTATTTTTAATTGACAAATATAAATGTCAATTTATGATGTTTTGATACATGTATAATTGTGGAATGGCTAAATTAAGTTAATTAACATTATTTACTTCACATATTTATTATTTTCTATGGTGAGAACACTTAAAATCTACTGTCTTAGCAATTTTTAAGTATGTAATATATTGTTATTAATTCTAGTAATTCCTTTTATTGCTATATAATATTTCATATCACAGATTAAAATACTTTAAATATTCATTCACTTGTTATAGGACATAGAGTTATTTTTAGGTTTTAGTGATTACGAATAAAGCTGCCATAAAGTTTCATGTGCAAATTTTCGGTGAATATAAGTTGTGGTTAGTGTAACATCATGGGAAACTGGCACATTGTTTTCCAGAGTGGCTATCTCATTTTGCATCTTCACCAGCAATGCATGAGAGTTTCCATTATGATATTGGGTTATCTTTCATGTCTGTCAAAAGCAAAATATGTGTTTCTGGCATGATACTCTTTTGTCCTGTGCTACTTTTTATTAATTTTATAAATTATTTATTTTTTTAATTTTCTAATGAAACAGTTTTTACATTTTATGTCAGTTAAGTCTTTTTTTTTAAATGGCATGTAATCATTGTATACATTTATAGGGTATAATGTGATGCTTCAATGCAATTATATACATTGTATGATCATCAAATAACAGTAATTAGCATATCCATCAACTAAAACCTTTATCATTTCTTTGTTGTGAGAACATTTAAAATTCATTCTTCTAGCTATTTGAAATACAATGTGTTATTGTTAGCTCTAGCCACCCTATTGTTCAATAGAGTGCCAGGATTTATTTCCACTATCAAACTGTAACACTTACCCGTTTACCATCCTCTCTCTTTATCCTCTTTCTTCTAGTCTCCCCAGTCTCTGGTAACCACTATTCTACTCTCAACTTCTTTGAAGTCAATTTTTGGATTACTTTTATATGTGATGAAATGTAAAGGATATACTGTGGACCCTTCTTCCTAGTCAAGAAATGGAGAGCAACCTTTATCTGGTGCAACAAAGAGAATAACCTGTACTGACCCACACTGTTATAGTCTCTTAACCTTGTCCTGGCCCTTTCTAAGCCCTTTGTTGATAGCCTATGAAATTCACTGTGATCAAGTCCTTTCTTTAAAAAGTACCTGGGAAACATTTCTGCTCATTCTCTATGTTCCCTGTGTTTATATTCATGACCCTCTTGTCAGTTTAACAATTGCCCACATTGCTTTCTCTAGTGCTACCTGTGACTTAAAATGCAAGCACTTCTCAGGTGGCAAAGGCATCTTCAAAATTCTTCCCCATTCCTTTCTTCTTCTCACTGAAAGATAGGAGTAAACACATTATTTACCTGGTTCAAGAGAATCTCCTGTTTGTGTTACTGTGGCTCTCTCCCTTTGTGTTTTATTAAAATATCTGGTCATTAAAATACAATAGCATTGGTTAAATTTTTGTTTGCAACATATTTATCACCATAATTACAAACTAATAACAGAGCTAGCCAAACAGAAAGACTAAATCCTCAAAAATATACAATAGTATTTGTCATGAATCATCAAGGCTTATAGAAAGCATTTTTAAATGCCCCCCCCTTCCAGAGGCTTCTAACCACATAGTACGAGGTTGGAGGAGTCAGTCACTCTTACATCATGGAGAAGTTTTTCAACCTTACCAGTTCCCCTTCAGTTCTCCCCCAAAAAACTATAATTGGCATTCATCTTCTAGCTAAGATAGATACTTTGGGGAAAAAAAACAGAGGAAAATCAACAGGGTTTCTTATTATAAACTAAAGTAAAAATTAAAAAATGTCATTAAATAAAAAAATCCTGCATAATTGTAAGGCTAGTAATTAACACTTTAATTTAAAAAAAACTTGAACAATGAAGTAATCATTAGTTGGTATCAATACTCCTCAAATGCATAAGCAGTTCAAGTAGCAGTAGAAAGATGTGGAGATAACCTTATAGGTTGAGTTATTATTAAGAAGTGACCACAGATGGAGATATAGCCCCTCCTATTACTTCCTTCATTGTCACAAAACAAAAGACTAACAATATTTGTCTGGTGAAATGAATCTTCCTGTTTAATTCCAGTAACAGTCATTTTACAAATATAAACTTTACTCCTCTTTGTGGAAGCACTTGCTTGAGCTATTTCAAATAATTTAACAAATCATTTACTGGTTTAAGTCAATCTAAGAGGCTATATTTTTCTAAACAATGAGCTAGCACCTGCTGTATGAGAAATTTTACTATGCAAAAGGAACCTAAAGAATGAAAATACATTTCTCCCTCAGTTACTGACTCAAATCAAAGCAAATTTCTATGTCAAAGCTCCTAGCAGTTATATAATTGATTAAAAGACTTGTGAATGTTACCTTGATTATTTACCATTAGTGTTGGGCCCTTCCAGTTCCCAAAGACAGAGAGATTTCACAATTCCTTTTTTTCCATCTAAAAGACATTATGAAAATGAATGGAATGATACTTGTATCTTTACCTTCTCATCTACCTTGCCCTAATTCTGGTTTCCATAGGTAAGAGATTTGAGAGTTTTATATATTCTTCACTGTATCCTAGGTGAAGCAAATTAACATGCATGTATATCTACTACATGGCAGACAAAAATCCTAAGTACTTTTATATACAATGTTTTTTAAAATAATTATAACTTTTCTTCAAGAAGTAATTATCCCCATTTTCAGGTCATCAAACAGAAGATTTATGAAATTAAACAATTACTTACCATAGATCACATGACCAATTTGTACCAGTACTAGGATTTAAAACCTGATCTTTCCTTGGATAATTTGACAGGTTATTGGATAAAATCCCGTCAAGGAGAGGAAAACAATAATGTTTTTTATCAATAAATGGTTGTACAATAAACCCCAAGTCAGTACTTTTTTTAGTTCAAATTAGTCATCTCCTTTTCTTTCTAACTTGCCTTTTGCCACCCAGTGACAATTCTGCATAGGGTAAAAATAAAACATACAGCACAAAGTCTTGTAAAAGTACTAACTAGTATATTTCAGGAAATGCTAATTTAAACTTGGGCCAATTAAAATCCCTGAGGATTTAATGCATCATTTAAACTAATCATGGGAGTTAGCAAGTGACAATTGCAAGCAAAACAGAGACAAGTCAGATACAATGGCAATATACATTTTAATAACAATTGTCTAGACTGATGTGAGTTTTACCCACTGTCCTCATTTATATTTAGTATTTGTAAATATCTGACAAATACTAATGGAGTTAAATAACTGAAGATGGTTCTCATTGGAATTAGGTACTACCAAAAATAAGGACAGCGTATCAAATATTTGCAAAATGCAGTATGATAGCTGAGGTGATACAACCATTGCTGCATATTAACTTTTTCTTTATTTTCTTCTCTTTACAGAAGGAACAACAAAATTATTCTATGTAGTAAAACAGAGATGAATGAAATTGTGCTAAGCAGATAATGTAAAAAAATCTAGATATTCTTCCATCCTCAATTTCTCTGTATAGATATATGTGATTTTTTTGGGGGGGGGGCTAATTGAAAACACAAGACAAGCCTACTTGATGCCAAATTGTAAAGCAGCATAATCCTCTTTGCATAATGGCTTATTGGCAGCAATTTCCAAAATTCCACATAAAAATTAATAATTTACTATAGCTGTGTACAATTGTTATATAATATTTCTTTCCTAGTATCTTTTGGGGTTTAACAGTAAGGGATAAGATTGGAGAGGATCCTGAGAATACACAATGGTGAGGAATTTTTTTCATCTTTCTAAGTTGCATTTTAAGTGAATGAAGACATGCATAGCCTAGGCATGCATATTCGGTAGATATTACTGGCACAGGAAAAAGAAACATTTTTCCATTGAAAAGACACAAGTGAGTTTTTTGAAATAATATCATTTTCTTAAGAAAAGAATGCGCATTTCACAAAGGCCTCAGGCCATTCTGATTACACCCAGCAATAAAGCTTCCCCACCCATGGGGTGACACCACTGATATTTCTGCTAAGTACAAAAGAGAAGATTGATTGTATCTTTTCCAAGGCAGTTGGCAATATGTCTATAGTTATCTTTTATTTCTTTTCCATTTTAAAAATAGCCAAATTCAAAGGAACCGCCTGACCAGTTAACCTGCCTGTGCAATTATAGGGCAATGATGATTGCATGTCTTTTGGGCTGGCTCTTCTTTCTCCAATTTTATTCAGCAAAGTTGCTATCTTTTAAGTGAAATGACACTAAGACAACTGTGGTCATTATAAGACAAATGTAGTTCTCATGAATTGGAAATAGTTTGTTCTCAGCTTCCTGGCTCAACATGCTCCCGGATTTATGATTAGCTCACAGCTGTAAACCTTGGACTATGCTGCACTTCACTTAATGCTCAGCAAGAATATTCTCTGGGATACTGAAAACTGGATGCCAGGTGATTTTCCCTTTTATACTGTCACATCAGTCTGTCCAAACAAGGAAAGAAAAAAATGAAAGTATCCGTGTCCTAGACTATTCTCTAATATCATGTTTTTGAAATGTTCTCTTTGGCCACTTGGTAGTCTTGTTATTTCAAATGATTCAACCCACACCTAAAACTTTGGGAACAGAGTTCCTGTGAACATTAGTGACAAAATCAATGTTTATGTTCTCAAATTTCTATTATAATTCCAAGAAACACTATACTAGGATTCAGAAGACTTGGACTGTGTGTCCAACTTCATCACAAATCAATTAACTTCTCCAGATTTCTCTTTCTTTATCTCTAAATGAAGTGTTTAAGATAGATAACCTTTAAGATTCCCTTCAAGTTTCTATAATTTTTACAGACTTGTTAATTCACTTCAAACTAATGATCTCTTGAGATGTATATTATCATTACATTAAGTGACACTATTTGTAAATGAGTCACACACACACACACACACACACACACACACACACACACATCCAATTCAAGGACAATGGGAACCAGCATAATTGAACATTTACTATAATGTCAAGTACTGTTATATAAATTATCTCATTTGACCATCATGTAAATTTTAGAAATTGTATTATTATATCAATCTTTCAAGTAGAGAAACTTCTAATTTGCTAGTAAATGGCAGAGTTTAGGATGATATAGCCATATTTATCCTATACTTTTGTGGTGGCTTTTACCTTACATCTATTCACCTCAATCATTGGTAAAGAGTCTTCTCTTTAAAAACAAATTACTCAGCAGGAACTCAAATCATTCTACAAAAAAGATGCCTGTGCACACATGTTTACTGCAGCATTATTCACAAGAGCAGAAACGTGGAACCAACCATGGTGCCCATCAAAAGTGGACTGGATTTTTAAAAAATTTTGTTTTTAATTGCGAGTGAGGCATGAACTCATTGGAGAATTCTGAGAAGACTGATCCATTTAACTTACATTCCAATGATCTCATTCAGATTGTTATGTTAACAATGGGATGTGAAAGGATAATAGAGGAAGCAGGGAGAACCATTAGGGGCTAATAGTGATAATGATCAAGGTAGTTGATATTGGCTTAGACTACCACTGCAAAGGTGGCATCAGGGATAATCGAAAGTGGTAAGATTTAAGGTATTTGAAAATGAAGCACACAGAATTTCCTGGTGGATTGAATGAGGGGTAATAATAAAAAGAAGAATTAAGAAGGACTCCATGATTTCTGACCTGAGAAGCCACAAGTTTGTAGCTATTTATTAAGATGGAAAAGACTTTTGGCAAAGCAAATGTGGCAACAACAACAACAACAAAAGATCAGGAGTTTAGCTTTAGATGTTGAATATTTTGGTGTTTAAAGTTGTTTTTTAAGTTTGGCTTACCTATAGATATTCAAGTAAAGATGTTAAGTAAGTGGTTTGATATATGAGTTCAGAATTTAGGGTAACAGTCAAGATGAAGATACAGAATTTTAAATGATCAGAATAAATATGGCCTGTAAAGTTTTAGAGGATGCATGAGATCACTGTGGCTATAAATGCAAATTTTAAAAAATAATTTTAAAAATGAAACAAGAATCCAAGAACTAACTCTGGAACATTTTAATATTTTGAAAATAGAAGATAGGGAGAGAAACAAGGAAAAGATCAAGAAAAGTGTCAGTTAAAAGATGTGTGAAAAGCCAGGATCTGCAATTTTCTTTTTTTTTTTTTTTTTTTTTGAGTTGGAGTCTCACTCCTCACTCTGTTACCCAGGCTGGAGTGCAGTGGCCGCTCCCGGCCACCGCAGCCTCGACCTGTTGGGCTCTGGTGATCCTTCCGCCTCAGCCTTCCAAGTAGCTGGAACTGTAGGCGCGCACTACCACGCCCGGCTAATTTTTTGATTTATTGTAGAGATGAGGTCTTGCTTGCCCAGTCGGGTCTCGAACCCGCGGGCTCAGGCAATCCACTCACCTCAGCCTCCCAAAGGCGCGGGATTACAGGCTGAGCCACCGAGCCCGGCTGCAATTTTCTATAGGCTAAGTAGGTAGAAAGTCTT
>CAUYQG010126693.1:0-13754 GCA_963574415.1 Tarsius wallacei | reverse complement strand
TGTAGTTCCAGCTACTTGGAAGGCTGAGGCGGAAGGATCGCCGGAGCCCAGCAGGTCGAGGCTGCGGTGGCCGGGAGCGGCCACTGCACTCCAGTCTGGGCGACAGAGTGAGACTCCAACTCAAAAAAAAAAAAAAAAGGAAAAGGAAATATGTTTGGAACATTGGGATGGAGAAGGATCTCTTCAATAAGTTGCACTTGACCGTATCAAAATTAAAAGCATATGAATGACAATGACAAAGTACACCACAAGCAAAGTGGAAAGTGACAGGCTGGCTAGGCTGATGATTGGTAGCTGTCAGTGACTGTTTCTGACTCACTCCGTGGTTCTCACCCACAAGTATCTCTTCCTTCAAGCCATTTCCTCTCTCGTGCCGCCATCCATGGTCACCCATACCTCACTGAGAGTAAGAGCTAGACCAGAACCCTGAGGATTATCCAGGTTCTTCCTTCAGACAGGTGGACTCACCTGAAATTATTTTCATCTTGTTTTTCTACAGAACCTGCCAAAGAGCTCTGTGAAGAAAATACCAGGCCAGGCTCGGTGGTTCAGCCTGTAATCCCAGCACTTTGGGAGACCAAGGCGAGTGGATTGCCTGAGTCCGCGGATTCAAGACCAGTCTGGGCAACTTGGTGAGACTTCATCTCTACAATAAATTTTAAAAAAATTAGCTGGGCATGGTAGCGTGCACCTGTAGTTCCAGCTACTTGGAAGACTGCGGCAGAAGAATTGCTGGAGCCAGCAGGTCAATGCTGGGCTGGCCGTGAGCATGCCACTGCACTCCAGCCTAGGCGATGGAGTGAGACTCTGACTCAGAAAAAAAAAGGAAAAGAAAATACCTGAGAGGTATCAAGGCTACTTCCTGGCCCAGATGTAGATCCTTGGTCCTCAGAGGTGTACCTGAAGTCAGTGTGCCTGAAGTCAATGGCCTAAGTGGGATGAGGAAATGTGCCCCATTAGAAGGGTAGAACCCTGGGGCCTACCTCCATTAATCCCTTTTATTCTGGTACAGGGACCATGTTAGTCACCATGAAGTCAGCCTAATGTCTGAGACGCAGGTTTAAAATTCCTCACTGTGCTGCACTGCCTGTTACTTCTGCATTTGATTTCTCACTATGCTGTTAAATCTACTTGAGGTTCCAATATAGCAGCACTACACATATTTTTTTAAATTATTATTTATTTTTTAATTGACAAAAGTTGTGTGTGTTTATGATGTACCCCATGATGATTTAAATTATGTATACATCGTGGAATGGCTAGATTAAGCTAATTAACATGTATTTTTATTTCACATACTTAGCATTTTTTGTGGTGAGAACACTTAATATCTACTCTCCTAGCAATTTTTAAGTATGCAATACATTGTTATTAACTATAGTCACTGTGTTGTACCATAAGACTGTAAGTATTCTTAAATCAAATTGAAATTCTTGGTTACAGTAAAAAAGAAAAAAAGAAAAAAGGTGGCTGTGTGCAGTGGCTCATGCCTATAATCCTAGTGCTTTGGGAGGCTGAGGCAAGAGAATTGCTTGAGCTCAGGAGCTTGAGAGCAGCCTGGGAGACATAGCGAGATCTCATCTCTAAAAAAATAAAATAAAAATAAAAATAGGGCCAGGCATGGTGGCTCAGCCCGTAATCCCAGCACTTTGGGAGGCCAAGACAAGAGAATTGCTTGAGCACAGAGGTTTGAGACCAGCCTGGGTAACTGCAATAAATCACAAAAACCGGCTAGGCATGGTGATATGTGTCTGTAGTTCCAGCTACTTGGAAGGCTGAGGCGGAAGGGTCACCTGAGCCCACTAGGTTGAGGCTGCAGTGGCCGTGAGCATGCCACTGCAATTCAGCCTGGGTGACAGAGTGAGGCATAAGCTACCATGCCCAGCCTGCTTTTTTTTTTGGAACCAGAGTCTTTTTTTGGAAGCTGGAGTGCAGTGGCACATTCATGATCACTGCAGCCTTGACTTGTTGGGTTCAGACAATCCTTTAGGTGTGTGATCACCACGCCCAGCTAATTTTTTTGACTTATTGTAGAGACGAAGTCTTGCCAAGTTGCCCAGGCTGGTCTCAAACTTCTGGGCTCAGGCAATCTTCTCAGCTCCACCTCCCAAAGTGCTGGGATTACATGTGTGAGCCACCACGCCCAGCCTTATACCTTTTTTTCATATTTACTCACCATCCAGAGATAAGGGTGAGGTCTTAAGACCTGTGAGGACTACTACAACTTCTTAGCACTTTATACAGTATGTTTGTTGCTAACTGTGATCATAGTATTTTTTAAAAAATAATTTAGCTTTTTTAAAGAACAATTTTAGATATACAAAGAAAAATTGCTGAGACAGTACAGAGAGTTTCTGTATATCCCACACCCAGTTTCCGCCTTTATTAATTTCTTGTATTATTATTATAAGTCGGGGTCTCACTCTGTCACCCAGGCTGGAGTACAATGGCACGATCACAGTTCACCACTGTCTTGACCTTCTGGGCTCAGGCATCCTTCTGCCTCAGCCTCCCAAGTAGCTGGGACAATAGGCACATACCTCAATGCCAGGCTAATTTTTTTTTTATTTTTTGTAGAGACAGGGTCTCACTATGTTGCTCAGGCTAACCTGGAACTCCTGGGCTCAAGCAATCCTCTTGCCTTGGCCTCCCAAAGTGCTAGGATTACAGGCATGAGCTACTGCGCCTGGCCAACATCTTGCATTATTATGTTACATTTGTTAAAATGAACATATTGATATGTTGTTATTATTAACTGAAGTCCATACTTTATTCAGATTTCCTTAGTTTTTACCAGATGTATTTTTTTTTCTGCTTTGGGATTCCATCGGGATTATGTATTACATATAGTTGTCAAGTTTCCTTAGGTTCCTTTTGGCTGTGATAATTTCTCACACTTTCCTGATTTTTTTATGACATTGACATTTTTGTTTCATTTTGTTTTTGAGTCAGAGTCTCACTCTGTCGCCCAGGCCGGAGTGCAGAGGCACACTCACAGCTACCGTAGCCTTAATCTGCTGGGCTCAGGCTATTCTTCTGGCTCAGCCGCCCATTTAGCTGGACCCAGAGGTGCGCGCCACCACACCTGGCTGATTTTTTTGATTTCTTGTAGAGGCCAGGTCTCACCAAGTTGTCCAGTCTGATCTTGAACCCCTGGACTCAGGTGATCCTCTTGCCTTGGACTCCCAAAGTGCTAGAATTACAGTCGTGAGCCACTGGCTAGCCTATCTTGACAGTTTTGAGGAGTACTGGTCAGGTATATTTTTGATTAGACTAGAGTTATGAGTGTTTAGGAGGGAGACAACAGAGGTATAGCACCATTCTCATCATGTCATATCAAAAGTTCATGCTACCACTGGACACAGTGGCTCAAGCCTGTAATCCCAGCACTTTGGAAGGCTGAGGTGAGGGGCTTGCCTGGCCCACAGATTCGAGAACAGCCTGGGCAACTTGGCGAGACCTCATCTCTACAATAAATAAAAAATTAGCTAGGTGTGGTAGCGCATGCCTATAGTTCCAGCTACTTAGAAGGCTGAGGTGGAAGGATCGCCGGAGCTCAGCAGGTCGATGTTGGAGTGGCTGTGCGCAAACCACATGTCCCTTCTGTGTTTTTGACCCTGGGCAACAGAGTGAGACTCTGACTCAAAAAAAAAAAAAGTTCATATTACCAATGTAACTTATCATTGTTGATGTTGACCTTGATCACCTGACTGATGTAGTGAATGTCAGGTTTCTCCACTGTTAAATCTCTCTTTGTTTCTGTCTTTGCATACTGTATTCTTTGGAAAGAAGTCACTCTGCATATCCCACACCTTAGGATGGTGGGGGTTATACTCCATCTCTGAGGGCAGAGTAGCTACATACATTATTTGGAGTTTTTCTGTATGTAGACTTTGTCTTCTCCCGTGTTTATTTCTTTATCAATTATTGTTTATATCATTGATTCATTGGTATTTATCTTAAACTTTGGACTGTAATCCAATACTACTATTTTATTGTTCGGATTGTCCAGCTTCGATCATTAGGAACTCTGTGTCCTTTAACACAACCGCATTTATGTATGTTTGTTTTATAGCACTTCTTGACTTTCTTTTTTTGTTTGTTTTTTGAGACAGGGTCTCACTGCGTTGCCCAGGCTAAAAATACAGTAGCACAATCCCGGCTCACTGCAACCTCAAACCCCTGGGCTCAAGCGATTCTTCCATCTCAGCCTCCTGAGTAACTGGATTCCAGGTGTGTGCCACCATGCCTAGCTAATTTTTATATATATTTTTTTTGTACAGAAAAGGTCTCACTATGTTGCTCAGGCTGGTCTGAAACTCCTCAGCTCAAGCAATCCTCTTGCCTTGGCCTCCCAAAGTGCTGAGATTATGGACATGAACCACCGCACCTGGCCCTGTGTGCTTTTTAAACCTCCTTTAGCTATCAAGGTGGCTTTGTGGAGTAGGTATTGCCCCACTTACTTCATGGTGATGTGGTGGGTGGCTGAACCTAGCTGCCTGGAGGCAGGAACAAGCTAGTATCTGGAGTTTGTGGCTTCTGGAGTGGGATTATACAGTAGGGAACTCCACAAACACAGAAAGTAGGGGTTCAAGTGCTGGGCAGAAAAAGAAGGAAAGAAGGAGAAATGTCCCTTCTGTGTGTTTTTTTTTTTTTTTTTTTGATTTTTTACCAAGCCAACTTTTAAGTTATTTTTAGTGATCTAAGCTTTGTCAGACCTAGAAAGCTTTTCACTTTTTTATTTTCCTTTTTGGAGACATCAACCTATCATTACACAAGGGCATTTTCACATCAACAGCAGAAAACATATCACTTTTTATACTCTTCTCCCTTAGTTTTGTTTTCAAGACTCTAACACAAGTGCCATTGTTGTTAAAAACACCCTCCCTCCATTGTGCAGTTAATGCTTCAGTCAATGTGAACAAGCCATTGTTGATTTTCTAGACCAATAGAAACTATGATAGTTACCGCTGAAAATAACACATCTGAGCTACTATATCATCATCTACTGACTGACTTTGGCAAAAGAGAGTCATGCTGGCAATGAAACATGGCTTGTCACAAAGATGGGACTCTTCTTACTTTACGCCACATTGCCTGTGAGAAGGACGGATGGCTGTGCTTGATCACTACTTGAAGCGTGTGACTCATGAGGGATAATGTGAATACTTGCGCATTTACAGTCACAGAGAGTGTGCTTTTCTCATTGTCATTTTTTTGAACAGCTACTTCATATCTGACACTGACGCACTTAGCCAGAATTCTTAGGAACAACTAAAAAATATTTAGTGTGGAAAAAATTATCAAGTATGGTGCCCTGTCTTGTATAAGTATATATGTTTAAACATCAAAAGTATAAGTGAATAAAAAGGAAATTAAATTTTATGATATCAGACATTTTATATAATACACTTGGTTTTAAGTACATATACTATAAACACTATCCAGTGGATATACTTAAAAAATAATGATAGAAAATGACTAATAGTTTACATTCAGGTTAACTATAAGAGCATAATTGGGAAGAATTTTCTGTTCGACCCCTATTTTTTTTTTTTTTTGAGTTGGAATCTCACTCTGTCGCACAGACTGGAGTGCAGTGGCCGCTCCCGGCCACTGCAGCCTCGACCTCCTGGGCTCCGGCGATCCTTCCGCCTCAGCCTTCCTAGTAGCTGGAATTACAGGCGCGCACTACCATGCCTGGCTAATTTTTTGATTTATTGTAGAGATGAGGTCTTGCTTGCCCAGGCGGGTCTCGAACCCATGGGCTCAGGCAATCCACTCACCTCAGCCTCCCAAAGGCGCGGGATTACAGGCTGAGCCACTGAGCCCGGCTTTTTTTTTTTTTTTTTTTTTTATATAAGAGATACTACTGCTTTCCCTGGACTGTGTATCAGAGAAGGGAAGAGAAACAGAGCATTGGGGGCCTCTTGGGTAAAAAAAACACATGGCTTGAATTCACCCAATTCTATTCTTTCTTCTTTTTTTAGGCACATAACAATGGGCTTCGAACCACAGAATTGTGCGATCTAGCCTAGAAATTGAGAATGACCCCAGATATAATCTCATAGGCTCTGCAAATAATATAGTAACTGGCATTAAATCAGCAAATAATAATCAGAGCTAGTATTTCTTGAGCTTCTCCTACATGCCAAGCAAAGAGCTATGAGTGTTGCATGCATATTTGATTTAATCCTCATGATAACCTAAGTAGTAGGGACTATTATTATCCCTATTATATATATGAAATAAATGGAAGCTAAAAAAGTTAAATAACTTATTCAAGACTATACAGCTAGTAGATGACAGACTCAGAATTGAAACCTGGCAGTCTGATTCCAGATTCTCTGTTCTCAATCATTTTTCTATTTGCTTTAACAATATCTACATGCAGTATTCTCGGAAGCATAATATTTGAACTTGTAGAATCCATTCATTGCATCATATGCAGTAGTTGCTCTATCAAAGTCAACCCTATATGATAATATTATTCATAACTTTTCTAGAACTCAGATTACACAGGTAGGATTTATTTAAATGCTTCAGAAAAACTATGTGAATCAAATCAGCTACATATTTTTTCTTCAAGTGAATATCTCCCCCAATGGTTTCTTGTAAAGGAAGATCTATTCTAAATGCTTCTCCTGTCTTCAATCAAATGTTTTGCACAATGTTTAGACTATCTGAGCCCCTCTGTGAATGAAGCTAAGACATCTACTTTAAGATTCATGTTTGCTTGTTCCCTTGAACATATTGAATACACTGCTGTTATCTTTTCAGTGAGTTAGGAACACAGCTAAGGCCTAAAACCACATGCTCTCTCAATATACACTAAATATACAAAGGCCCATTAGACTCATGTATTATGTTCAAATGGATAATTACAGTAATCAGCATCTACTCTGCAGAATCATTTTTGACCAAAGGTACTAGCAATTGAATGTTTCTATTTAGACCCAGAGAGAACATGAACTTCTCATTAGTGGCAGCTCTTGTTGCAAAGACCTTTGCTCTTGTACATACTTACAATTTGTCACACATCAGGGTAGAGCTGCTGTATAAGCTATGCTAATAACTAGTTGGAAAATTTGGTAATCTCTTTGAAGAGAGAAATCCTGTTCTTATTGGTTTCTAAATTTATTTTAATTTCCATTGACACAGATTAAAATGGGAATCTTGCTTTCTATTGATTGTGTCAGTAGTAGATTTCTCTTTTCTCTCTAGAATTCATTTTTAAAGACTTTACTTTTATTAAACTAAATACAGCTGGTTAACTAAAGTCTCTTGGCTTTTATAGACTCAAGAGAGCAGAATCTAACATAAATTAATCATGACTTAATTGACTGAACTAATTCAAGTTCCCTCCAGTCCACTGCACAATAGTATTCTTGTCTTCCCAATGAAGGCTAAATGGTACATTGCTCTAAGAATATCAACCTCTGCATCTTTAGCAATGCATTTTACTGAGCTCTAGTTTTAATATTTTTGAAATCGTCTACAAATGTCCACATAGTTAGGAAGACTAACTAATTGACCTTGCATATAATGCACATCACAGCTGACCAATTTATTTCTATGATTTATTCCACGCCTGGACTAACAGTTTTATTTGGTAATGCTGTTAGACACACACACACATACACACACACACACACACACACACACACACTCTCACACACATCAATAACAACAAAATTTATTTGATTGCAATTTACATCTATTTTCTACTCAAAAAGAATTTTAAAATATGCATTAAATTCCTAATGCTTCCACTATATTGCTATAAAAAAACAAAAAGTATTTAGCCAAATTAGGCAAGTCATCGATGATAATGATTTTCTCAAAATATGATTAGGTAGATAGCAAGTACTGATAGTGAAGAAATTGTCAAAAAAGCTGTTTTCTTGTCTTAGTTTTCTAAGTATCATATTCAAGAAGATAATGTAATAGCTCGTGAAAATAAAAAACATCAAAAATGTTTATATTTTGACTCTTATTTTTCTTAAAAATTACCTACTAAAATTTATAGTAACTTTAAAGCTAAAGAAATTGTCTGCTATACTGGTAGGAGAGGACTACATAAAGAAAAAAATTAAGCTTGGTGTTATCTGTTTTATCCAAATCATGACTGCCATTTATTGAAATAGCATGAGGCATAAGAAAATGTAGAAAAAATATATTTTTTAAACTAGCTATTAGAGTAGCTGTACAAAAACTGGATTTCTTGAATAGTTTTTGTTTTGCTTTGTTTATTTTTGTTTTGCTGTGTTTGTTTCATATTTTGTTGTACTTTGTTTCTGTTTTGCTTTATTTATTTGGCTTTTTGTTAACTTGGTACTGTTTTGTCTCATTTGGAGTCTTTTCCTGGCAACAAATTTCCCTCAGATCTCAAATACTACTATGAATCTCCAATATTGTAGGTTCAAGGATATCATGGTTTCTCGGTAACCATGACTGCAATTGTCATATAACAGCAGAAATTGACTATGGTCAAGTCTCCAAAAGTCAAGGAGTAAAGAACAACTTAAAAATTTGTATAAATGAAAATAATTTTTAAACTTTAGTGAGGATCGCTTTGTATATTTCATTATAAGTTCAGTATATCTTGTTAAAAATATTCCACAATATTAAAGAAAGAGAGATGCTTGTGTATGTGTAGTCAGATAACAAGAATTTTAGTTTTACTTCTGTTACTTGCTATGTCAATTTAAGCAAACTTAATCATTGAGGCCTTTTCATCCACAGTAAAGTGAGATTTTTATGTACCTTATATTAGTAATGGCAAAATGAAATAACATGCAAAAGCACTTTAAAAACAGAAAAACATTATTAATTCACAGAGACCCTGTTTTGCCTTTGACATGATAACTAACACTTCATTTCAAACATAAATTAGTTATAGAATTACTCTCTTGGAGATTTGTCTGATTAAATTTTAGTGGAAAAAAGCAACCCTGACATTAGTGACATGGTACATTTCTAATGAATTTTTAGTCAAGGATTTTCTACATGTATGTGAAAAGCAAAAGGCAGGGAAGGCCTGCTGCTACTTTACTGAAGTCATTATTTTTAGTAGACACGGGAAGTTGGTGGAAATAGTATTGCTAAATACGTTCTCAACTTGTCGTCTTCTTTCTGCTTAACTTTAAGTATTGAATCCATGGAGACGTCTCTATTTAAGGTGTTGAAAATATAAAAGGAGAAAGATCAGACTGAAGCTGCTGAACTTTCACTGATTTTTGTTGAACCACAAGTGCTTATCTCATTGAAGCATAGCTTCTTCCGATTTCCCAAGAAAGGATAGACAGTTGGACATTAGAACGGTGGTTTGTTAACAAGATCCTTGCAGTTGAGGACTTATTAGGACTTATTATTATCTTTTAAAATAAAGAATTGAGTTTTCTTACAATTTTATTTCCCATAAGTTGCATTTCTCACTAGATAATATCAAGCTTATATTAAAAAGCCAGTATGGTTTTGATTTGTATTTCCCTGAAGATTAGTGATATTAAGGATATTTTTATGTACCTGAAGATTAGTGATATTAAGCATATTTGTATGCCTTCTTTTGAGAACTATTTATGTCCTTTGACCACTTTTTGAACTGGATTATCATTAATTGTTATTGTTGAGTTGTTTGAGTTCCTTATATATAGTGGATATTGGTCCTTGTTGAATTTATAGTTTTCAAATATTTCCTCCCATTCTACAGATTGTGTTTTTACTCTGCTGATTGTTTTCTTTGCTGTGCAGGAGCTTTTAAGTTTAATACATGTCCCACTTGTCTATTTTTGGCTTTATTGCCTATGCTTTTGAAGTCTTAGCCATAAAATTATTGCCTAGACCAATGTCCTGAAGCATTTTCCCTATATTTTCTTCTAATAGTTTTGATTCTTATATATGTTTTTAATCCATTTTGAGCTGATTTTTGTACATACTCCGAGATAGTGATCTAGTTTCATTCTTCTGCATATGAATATCCAGTTTTCTCAGAACTATTTATTGATGAGCGTGTTCTTCTTCAATGTATGTTCTTGGATAAATGTTCTTGGAAATATGTGAATTTATTTCTGGGTTTTCTATGCTGTTCTATTAATCTATGTGTCTGTTTACATACCAATGCCTTGCTGTTTTGGTTACTTTTGATATCATCTCACCTCAGTTAGAATAGCTATTATCAAAAAGACAAAAAATAACGAACGCTAGTGAAGATGCAGAGAAAAGGGAACTCATGAACTGTATGGGAATGTAAATTATCAGAGCTATTATGGAAAACAGTATGGAGGTTTCTCAAACTAAAAACAGAGCTACCATACAATCCAGCAATCCCAATCCTGAGTATTTACCCAAAGGAAAGGAAATCAATGTGTTAAAGGGATACTTGCATCCCTGTGTTTATTGCAGCACATAGCTAAGGTATGGAGGCAAACTAAGTGCCCACCAAGATATGGATGACTAAAGAAAATATGAAATATGTACAAAATGGAATACTATTTAGCCATAAATAAGAGTAAATCTTGTCATATGAAGCAAGGTAGATGGATCTGGAAAGAATTATGTTAAGTTAAATAAGCCAGGCACAGAAAGACAAATATCACATGCTCTCACTCATATGTGGGAGCTAAAAATGTTGATCTCATGGAGGCAAGGAATAGAATGATAGCTACCAGAGCCTGAGAAGGGTGTGTGTGCTGGGGGGCAGGTAGAAGGAATGAAGAGAGGCTTGGCTAATGGGTACAAACATACAATTAGCCAGAAGGAATATGTCCGAGTGTTCTAGTCATTTTAGCATGACTACAGTTAACAACAATTTATTATATGTTTTGAATAGCTACAAGGAATATTTGAAATGTTCCCAAGGAAAATAAGTGATAACTATTTGAGATGATGGATATCCTAGTACTCTGATTTAGTTGTTAACTTTATATGCATGTATCAAAATATCACAAATACCCTCCAAGTTTGTATAATTATTATGGATCAATACAAATTTTAAAAGGAAGTCAAGACTGGAAGACAGTTGTACTCAGAAAAATAAAAGCCAATGTGATAGTCCATAGACAATCTGATATTTAATTTGTAGCTTTTGAGGTGGCATATAAATATTGGAAAGTTTTGAGAATAAATTTAGGTGAAAGTGGGAAAAATGCTCTTTAAAATAATTGAAAATTGAAATTTTCATTTCTTATAAACTGTTGTTTCTTACATAATAGTGGAACCAAAATTGAATGCTCAAGTTCTTTACCTTAGTATAAAAATTTGTTTCGTTTTCTTTATTCTACATGATCACCTAAAACTAAATTAATCAAATTCAGAATTAGATGTATATGTAACTTTAGGCTTTTTAAAAGTGTGAGCTATTTACAAAATTTATATTCTATTCATTTCTTAAGAACAACTGAAAAATTGATTCCTTGTGGGTATTGCAAAAACTGATTAATATATTTGTCACTCTGTTACTATCATCTACCAAGTAAAATGATATAAAATATTTTTGCAAGTAAAAACATGGCCAAATCTCACCAACCTCATATTTCAGTCTTGTATCCTTGTTTTTACTCTCCAATCTTGTTTTTGTGAAGGACATGGTATTTCTTCACGTGCAATATAGAGTGTTAGACAATGTCTGTATGTGTCATTAATATCCTTAGGTCTGTTAGTATTTTTCAGATTTTTTTACTTGGTTTTCTGAAAAGTTTATTGTATAAAAGGGGGCTTATGTCAATGACAATGAGAGAGAATTCAATTCTATCTTGAAAGGTTTTGAATATACAAAATATTTCAGGTTAGATATATTTAAAGTACTTTTTATTTCCAACACTCAATATAATACCCAATAATTAACGTTAGGGAAACCTTGTTTTACAGTTTTGAGTAATACACAATTCAATGGACAGCTTATTATTGTATATAACAGTTTGATTCTATTTACTTTTTTTTAAAAAACTAAAAGACTATCACATAGAGGGGAATTACTTCTCCAAGAGTTTTTAAAAAGAAATAGTAATTTATGTTTAACAGTGACCATCCAATTAAATACAGACTTTAGTAAGCTTGAAGTACATTTTTCTAATAGCCTCCCTAAGGAATATTTTATTGTAAGGTTTGATTATTTTATATGTTCATTTTGGTTACAGGTCATTAATTGCTGATAGGGAATATTATATCTTATGGTTGGTGGTAACATTTCATTTTCTAATACCATTCTCTCTTTTTACTAAAACGATATGACTTATTCTTGACAAATTGAAGTATTTCTGTTAGTATTTTGAAAGTAGATGTAAATGCTGAAGTGTGGTTTAATGCAGTCACATGTAGTGAAACCTGAAATTTAATTTGATCTAATAAAATAGATTGTTTTTTAATTAAAATGTCTTTTCCCCTCAATTGGGAATATTCCCATTTTAATTATATTTTATTGAAGAGAAAGAAAACAAAAGTCAATTTAAGCTCTGACAGCTAAAGAACAAATATTTGAATATATTTTAAGAATAAAATCAGTTAAAATGATCGAAAATTGGTCAATTTTAATTTTAAAAATATAATATATACGTTGGCTTCTGTGTCAAGTCACGAGACAGCAACATAATTTTAGTATAACTAGAAGTTTTTTGAGAAGATTTATGATGTTTTGATTGAATATGAAATGGGAGAAAGAGAAAAATTCAAATGCCTTCTGAACTGATACTGCCTTGTATTTTTGCAATGAATTAATTTGTAGATTAGAAAAAAGTATCTTAAGCAGTGAAATGTGTTTTAGAATTGATAGCGTTTATTATTGATGATAAATTTCAGAGAAGATAAAAGACAAAGGAAATAAATTCAAGTGAACATAAAGTAGGATTTGCTTCGGGGACACCCTTTTTTGGCTTTGCATCTGCAAGTTTAGAAAGATATTACAAATTTAATTTTAGACATGTGCTTGAATTGGCTGGTGGTAGATATCCAGACATCCAAATAGCGATGTAGAAGAAATAGTTGGATATACTAGCATAACAATGTTATAATAAAATAATATTTACTTGATATTCTCTGCCAACCATGAGTCTTAAAACTTTGAATTATTCCAATGTAGTTATGAGGTAGGTACTATTATTATCATCATCCTCATTTTATAGATGAAGAGACTAAACCACAACCACAGATAAGCACCTTGTTTATAGTCACACTAACTGAGATTTGAATCAAGTTAATTGAACTCCATAGTCTACATTTTAAAACAAAATTATTTTAAAGATGCGAGTTACAATTTGGGTTTAGGTACATAAGTGGTCATCCTTCAGGTGAAGTTTGGGCCTCCTGCTGGTCCTCTCTTCACCTGGTTTGGAATCAGGCCCCTTATTGATGTTATGTGCCCCCAATCCCTCCTTCCCCTGGCAGTGTCCCACTACTGTCAATCCCTTTCTTGTAGTATTACAACAAATGTTCAGAATTCACTTATGAGGTGAGAACATGTGGTACTCAGTTCTTTGTTTCTGTGATAGATCACTGAGTGTTATAGACTCTAAGTCCATCCAAGTTGCTGCAGAATCCATCACTTTGTCCTTCTTTATGGCTGCATAATACTCCATTTTTATTTTATACAGTTTACTTTTGATGGGCAGCATGGCTGTTTCCATGTTTTTACTGTTGTGAATAGTGCTGTAATAAACATGCGTGTGCAGATATCTTTTTTGTAGAATGATTTGAGTTTCCCAGGGTATATTCCCAGAAGGGGGATTCCTGGGTCATATGGAAGGTCAATTTCTAATCCT
>CAUYQG010126692.1:0-11285 GCA_963574415.1 Tarsius wallacei | reverse complement strand
AAAATTAGCCGGGCGTGGTAGCGCGCACCTGTAGTTCCAGCTACTTGGAAGGCTGAGAGGGAAGGATCACCTGAGCCCAGCAGGTCGAGGCTGCATTGGCCGGGAGCGGCCACTGCACTCCAGTCTGGGCGACAGAGTGAGACTCCAACTCAAAAAAAAAAAAAAAAAATTAGCCGGGCGTGGTAGTGCGCACATGTCATTCTAGCTACTTGGAAGGCTGAGGCGAAGGATCGCTGAGCCCAGCATGTCGATGCTGGGGTGGCCACAACCTTGCCACTGCACTCCAGCCTGGGTGATGGAATGAGACTCCAACTAAAAAAAAAAAAAAAAAAAAAAAGTGGTTACACAGGTTTTCTTAGGCTGATCTGATTTAGAACAGGGCAGGCGTTCAGACATCTTTCTTATCCGTACTGGACCTTCACCCAACCGACCAGCCATATCAGACCTGACCACCTCCTGGGCTGGAATGTGAAACTACAAGTGCAGTGAATCACAGAAACAATAGGGAACTACTCAAAACACAGACATGATGTTCTGAGAAAAGCCCAAATCTACTTAGACAGTAACTTTCATTATTCAGAAGGCTCTTGGGACCTTAAAGGTGGAGAGATGGTAATCAAAATTTGTGATCAGATACCTACAGCCTGTGGCAGGATGTGGCAAATGCTCAAATATACTTCTTGTATGACTGAGTGAATAAACACAGAGATACATGTAGCTGATACGGGATTAGCAGTTGGCCTCACCTGGGCTGACTGAATGTCTCCCACTAGCCCAGCTACAGCAAGGGGGTTGATAGCAGAGGTATTTCCTTTTGAAGGCAAGTTGCAACTTTAAAGACCCACCCGGCAGACCCAGCCCCACGCCAGGCAGGTTTTGTTTAAGAAAGGCCAAATGGCCCAAAGACTGGCCATTCAATGGAAATGCAAAAAGAGTAACTAATTCACAGACTTATCCAAACCCCTCTTCTGAAGTTGACGGTTTACAGCCCAGCAGTTCCCGAGAAACCACTTGTTCTTTGAAAAATCTGATTTTGCTGAATACAACCTTGTAAGATTCCAAAGGAAATATGTAATCACTCAACACGAACCCCTCCCTTACCTAAACAAGGGTATAAGACCCCACTTCTCCGGTTCTGGGGCACTCGACTTGGACACATTAGACCCTCGGGCCCGCTGGGATGGCCAGTGTAATAAAGTGCCACTTCCTATAATAGTCTCGGTGTCACGATCTCTCTATTTTTCCTGCTACACAGCCCTCTGCTCTTATCTCATGGTTTGCTTAATCACCATTGTAAAAGTATATCAAGCTTGTCAAAGGCAAGCATGTGCCCTTTCTCTTAAGGCACCCATGTTCTCTCTTAAATCTGTCTTCTTTCTAATAAACTGTCTTAAACTATGGTTTGGACTCTCTGAAGTTCTTTTCTGTGGCAAAGTTGAAGAACCCATGGAGCAACTACACCCATGCCTCCTAGCATCAGAATGGGACACCTGCAGGGAAAAGGATGAGAAGAGTAGTTGGGGGGTGAGGGCTTACCTCAGCCTGAGACGCCTGCAGACAGGCACCTTGCAGTTGAGGAATGGGGCCCCAGGTTCCTGTCCTGGGGAGACAGCCTCTTTCATTTCACCAGAAAATGTTTCTGCCAGAGTATTTGTGGCTGCCTGAAACCCCATATAAAGAATTTAGAAATCCAGGATACATTTTCTCTCTCGTTTTGAGATGAAAATTTGAAGCTGGGCACAGTGGCTCATGCCTGAAATACCAATGCTTCAGGAGGCCCAGATGGGAGGATTGTTAGGAGCTCAAGGCTAGCCTGGGCAACATCGTGAGACCCCGTCTCTTCAAAAAATAAAATTAAAAAATTAGCCAGGCATGATGGCACACGCCTGTAGTCTCAGCACCTCAGGAGGCTGAGGTGGAAGGATTCCTTGAGCTGGGAGGTTGAGGCTTCCATGAGCTATGATGGTGCCACTGTACTCCAGCCTGAGTGACAGAGCCAGACCCTGTCTCTAAAAAAGACAAGAAATTAAAGCTTAAAGGGCTGCCGAGACTAAATCAAGGGTTACAAGAGTGGTTAGTTACAGATTTTCAGAAAGAACCAAGGTCTCCTTATAAGCTCATAGCTGTTCCCACCATGTTAAAGTCTTACTACTTGCTTAGTGGAATCCCGTAAATGTACCTTTTAGCCTCAAACTCATGCTCCCCTCTATTTGCCATCTCCCCAGTCTTGGTCCCAGAGACACTTTCTAGTTTGCCCCTGAGAAAATTCAGCATTCCAATTGACATCTCCCTGTCTAACTCCAAAGGGGATTGGAGTTCTTGACTAACGGATCTGGTTGCTATAATTCAGCTACCATTGGTTATTTGGGTAGTTTCCAGTTTGGGGTAATTATGAACAATGCTGCCATGAATAACCTTGTAAATGTCTTTTTAGAGAATATATACACATTTCTTGACCAGGCATGATGGCTCACACCTATAATCCCAGCACTTTGGGAGGCCAAGGTGAGAGGATTGCCTGAGCCCATGGCTTCAAGACCAGCCTGGGCAACTTGGCGACCTCATCTCTATAACAAATCAAAAAATTAGCTGGGCATGGTGACGTGTGCCTGTAATTCCAGCTACTTGGAAGGCTGAGGCGGAAGGATCGCCTGAGTCCAGCAGGTCGAGGCTGTGGTAGCTGGGAGCGTGCCACTGTTCTCCAGCCTGGGTGACAGAGTGAGACTCCAAGTCAAAAAAAGAATATATACACATTTCTGTAGCTCTATATTATAGAAGTTAAATTGCATATTCGTAGGACATGCATGTATTCAATTTTAGCAGATGCAAACTATGGTAGGCAGAATAATGGATCCCCCAAAATACCCTTGACATAAACCCTAGAACCTGTGAGTATATTCAGTTACAAGACAAAAGGGAATTACGGTTACAGAGGAGATTAAGGTTGCCAATGAAGTGACCTTAAAATAGGGAAGGCAGCTGGGCTTGGTGGCTTAGCCTGTAATCCCAGCACTTTGGGAGGCTGAGGCGAGTGGATTGCCTGAGCCTGCAGGTTCAAGACCAGTCCGGGCAACTTGGTGAGACCTCGTCTCTACAATAAAATTTTAAAAATAGCCGGACATGGTATCACTCGTCTATAGTTCTGGCCACTCGGGCTGACGCGGAAGGATCGCTGGAGCCCAGCAGGTCTACGCTGGGGTGGCTGTGAGCGTGCGTGCCAATGCACTCCAGCCTGGGTGGAGTGAAACTCCAACTCAAAAAAAATTAGGGAAGGCATTCTGGATTGTCCAGGTGGGCCCAACTTAATCACAAGGGTTCTTAAATGCGGAAGAGGGAGGGAACAGGAAGAGAACCAGAGAAATGGTAGCATGAGAAAGACTGGGCAGGCCTGCTGTCCCTAGCTTTGAAGGAGGAAGGAGGTAATAAGCCAAGCATATGGGCAACTTCTGTGGAAAAAGCAAAAGAATAGATCTTCCCCTTCCCAGAAGGCACATGACCCTGCTGACATCTTAATTTTGACCCAGTGAAACCTCCATAACTATAACAAAGTAAATGTGTATTGTTTCAACCACAAAGTTTGTGATGTGTTACAGCAGCAACAGGAAACTAATACACTGCCAGTTTTCCAAAGTAATTTTATCAATTTATACACTTAGGGAGTGTTGAATTTATTCCTACTTCAGCCCCATACCATACTAACTGAACTGGAATCTCTGGATAGGCTTAGAAAAAAATGTCTTCAAGTTCATTAGGTTAGTTCTGTTGCACTTATCTAAAGTCTTAAATTTAAATCTAATTCTTTTTTTTTTTTTTTTGAGTCAGAGTCTCACTCTGTCGCCCAGACTGGAGGGCAGTGGCCGCTCCTGGCCACCGCAGCCTCGACCTGCAGGGCACCGGCGATCCTTATGCCTCAGCCTTCCGAGTAGCTGAAATTACAGGCATGCACTACCACGCCCGGCTGATTTTTTGATTTATTGTAGAGGTGAGGTCTCACCAAGTTGCCCAGACGGGTCTCGAACCCGCGGGCCCAGGCAATCCACTCACCTCAGCCTCCCAAAGTGCAGGATGACTTTTCTTTTTTTTGAGTTGGAGTCTCACTCTGTCACTCAGGCTAGAGTACAGTGGCACGCTCACAGCCACCACAGCCTCAACTTGCTGGGCTCAGGTGATCCTTCTGCTCAGTCTCCCAAGTAACTGGAACCACATGCATGCACCACCACTGCCGGCTGATTTGATTATTGCAGAGACAAGGTCTCGCAATGTTCCTCAGGCTGGTCTCAAACCACTGAGCTCAGGCAATCCTCTTGCCTCCACTTCCCAAAGTGCTGGGATTATAGGTGTGAGCCACTGCACCTGGCTTGATTCTTTTTCTTTTTTCTTTTTTTTTTGAGTTGGAGTCTCACTCTGTTGCTCAGGCTGGAGTGCTCACGGCCATCACACCCTCCATCTGCTGGGCTCAGGTGATCCTGCCGCCTCAGTCTTCCAAGAGGCTGGAACTACAGGCATGCACCACCATGCCTAGCTAATTTTTTGATTTATTATAGAGATGAGGTCTCACCAAGTTGCCTAGGTTGGTCTCAAACCCATAGGCTCAGACAATCCTCTCACCTCGGCCTCCCAAAGTGCTGGGATTATAAGTGTGAGCCACTGCACCCGGCCCTGATTTTTCTTTACTGTGCTTAGAAAGAGTCTTTTTTAGAAACTGGCACAGTTTAACACCTTGACCTTCATGGAGAGCTTGGGTACATCTAAAACTACCCTGGAAGATGAGAAGTTACCTCTTTTAAATTAAAGAAATAAGAAATTATGCTATTTTTAAAATTTATTTATTGAGGGGGGGTCTCACTCTGTCACCCAGGCTAGAGTTCATTGGTGCGATCACAGCTCACCACAGCCTCAACCTCCCAGACTCAAGAGATCCTTCTGCCTCGGCCTCCCAAGTAGCAGAGAATATAGGCGTGTACCACCATGCTTGGCTGATTTTTATTTTAACTTTTTATTTTGGAGAGACAAGGTCTTACTATATTGCCTAGGCTGGTCTCAAATTCCTGGGCTCAAGCAATCCTCCTGCCTTGGCCTCCCAAAGTGCTGGGATGACACATGTGAGCCACCATCTCTGGCTGAGAAATAAGAAATTAAACTATTTTAAAAGTAGCCCGTTAAGGCCAGACACAGTGGCTCACAGCTGTCATCACACTTAGGCGGCTGAGGCAGGAGGCCTGCTTGAGCCCAGAAGTTTAAGATCCGCCTAGGCAACATAGCAAGACATCATCTCTCCATAAATAAAACAAAATGTAAAAAATATTAAAAATTAGCCAGGCATGGTGGTGTATGTCTGTAGTCTCAGCTACTTAGGAGGCTGAGGTGGGAGAATCACCTCAGCCCAGGAGGTTGAGACTGGTGAGCTGTGATCACACTGCAGTCTGGGCAACAGAGTGAGACCCTGACTCAAAAAAACAAAAAAGTAGCCCATTAATGTAGAGACCAATCTACCATTAGGAAACACTGGCAGATACAATTAAATACTAGGATAATAAAAAATACAATATAGACTATTGCACATTTACAAAAATTCTCAGTGACCTTACCCCTCAACATCTCATATCTGAGTTTCATACTCTCAGTTAATCAAATAGATAAGATCGATTCAAATTTTAGAATATAACTTTACCTGGATTCCTATGGGTGATTATATATCCAATAAATTCTAGAAACAGGCTGTTTGCTATGGGTATAAATATTCCAATTAAGAACACAAGTTTCTGATTCATATCCTGCTTAAAACACTGTTAATAATAAATGTAATTAGATAGTTATTATATGTTACCAGTAACAATCCAGACTAGATTATAAATAAATGTATAGCACAAGCTATACCAAGAAAAGTTAAATACCAAACATCATCAGAGAGAAGAGACTTAAGTGAAAATTTTTCACTGTTTATTCATAATGGATATTCCAGATGCTGGAGAAATGTCCGTGTCTGCTGAGTTCATGTTGGCCACAATGAAGATCAGAACTCGCTTACTCATTATCCGGTCGAGTCTCACCATCAGAAGCCATCTTCGATTTGTTAGATATTTTATAAACTTGTATAATAAGCCTTAGCTGATTGATGATTTCTTTGTCTGCTGTTTTTACGTTAAATCCCAACATCCTCATAATAGTTTCTCGAAAGTCAACAAGCTACAAAGAACCACCACAAAAATTAAGATATATTAGTAGTTTGGGTCACCCATTTATTATGTACAATGAATTGGTACTAGAAATTTAGTCTTTTTTTTTTTTTTTTTTGAGTTGGAGTCTCACTCTGTCACCCAGACTGGAGTGCAGTGGCCGCTCCCAGCCACCGCAGCCTCGACCTACTGGGCTCCAGTGGTCCTTCCGCCTCAGCCTTCCAGGTAGCTGGAACTACAGGCACGTGCTACCATGCCCAGCTAATTTTTTGATTTATTGTGGAGATGAGGTCTCGCCAAGTTGCCCATGCGGGTCTCGAACCCGCGGGCTCAGGCAATCCACTCACCTCAGCCTCTCAAGGCGCGGGATTACAGGCTGAGCCACCGAGCCTGGCTGAAATTTAGTCTTATTAAACATCCTTTATTAAGTATAACATATTCTACATGCAAACAGTATTTTTAAGCTCCAAAAACGTTCTCTTTTATTATAATAATTCTTTTTTTTTCTTTTTGAGTTGGAGTCTCACTCTTTTGCCCAGGCTGGAGTGCAGTAGCACGCTGACAGCCACACAGCCTTGACCTACCAGGCTCAGGCGATCCTTCCGCCTCAGCCTTCCAAGTAGCTGGAACTACAGGCATGCGCCACCATGCCCAGCTAATTTTTTGGTTTATTGTAGAGATGAGGTCTCACCAAGTTGCCCAGGCTGGTCTCGAACCTGTGGGCTCAGGCAGTCCTCTCACCTCAGCCTCCCAAAGTGCTGGGATTATAGGCTGGGATTAATGGCACCCGGCTACGATAATTCTTTATTTAAAATTTCCTTCGTGCTAAACATTTTTTTATTTTTACTCTTTTGTAGATGAAGCCTAATTTTATGCAGATTATTTTGTTATTTTCCATCATAAGGTAAACTACTTTGTGGACTTCTGATTTGCTGTATGATGACACCAAGCCCTTAAATCCGTATCTTTCCACTCATCCTCCAAAAACCATAGAGATCAAGAAGGAAAGTAAATAAAAACGGCTTGTAAACTATGCCTAAAAGCATAGCTAGAGAAATCACAGATTTCTTTGGGGAGTAGGGAATAAATATTCTAACCCAGAAGAGGTAGCTCCAGAAGGATGCAGGCAGTTTCCACTGGTGTGAAACGCAGACATGTTTATCCCCAGGAATGGGACAGTTCACAGATGGAAAAACCCCGAGAACCAACCTGAGACCTGGTGGATCACAACGCCTGCAAGCAGGGAAGGAAGAGCCAGGGGATTAGAAGCACATGAGACCGGACATGGCAGCTCTAGAGGGCAAGGTTTCTGAGAGACAGAAAGGTACATGGGAGAGTAAAGTGTTCCTTGGAGGCTTGGTAGTAAAGGAAAAGGAAAAAAAGCAGTGAACATTAAAGGAACTTATACAAATGAGAGTGTTGCAGAATCAGTTATCACATGAACCCCCACTGGACCTCGTAAACTTTAGAAATGGCACTAACTGGTGCCAACAGAGGAGACCTAGTAAGTACTAGTAGGTTCCCTAGACCTACTAAGTTCCCTAAAGAAGGAACACCCGAAGACCGGAGCAATTTAAAGGGATTTTAAAGTGAACAGATAAATGGCAAATACCATTCATAAAAAATTACTTCAAGAAGAAAACAGAAAGACAGTATCATCCAAACTGTTCAGGTGATGAAAAAAATTCTCCCCGCAAAAAACAGCCATGAGATGCAGGACACATGTTTGATGCAACACCTTGATAGGAATTAAATATCAATTAAACCAGGGTTTGTAGACATGGGGGAAGACTCCTTTATTTTGTACCAGAAAAGTAATAATTCAGAATCAAAATGGACAAAAAAGATCTCCAAGATGTCCAATGGATAAGAAGGATGTGATCCTTGACCTCACACAAGAACAACACAAAATCATCTCCAAAATTAAGAGTGATCTATGGAGTGGCCAAAGGAAAAGAGATTTGACTGAAAATAAAATAAGTGATATTGAATAAAGGAATAAAAACAGCCAAGGGCTGGGCACGGTGCCTCACGCCTGTAATCTCAGGACTTTGAGAGGCAGAGGTGAGAGGATTGCCTGAACCCAGGGGTTCAATATCAGCTTAGGCAACTTGGCGAGACCTCGTCTCTACAATAAATCAAAAATTAGCCAGGCATGGTGGCACACACTTGTAGTTCCAGCTACTTGGGAGGCTGAAGCAGAAGGATCACCTGAGCCCAGCAAGTCAAGGCTGCAGTGGCCATGAGCATGCCACTGCACTCCAGCCTGGGTGACTAAGTGAGACCCTACTCAAAAAAAAAAAAAAAAAAGAAAGAAAGAAAAAAAAAAGTCATGAAAGTGAACATGCAGAAATCTAAAAAAAAAAAGAGAAAAGAAAATGCTAATATGATTTTATGTTTTAAGCATATTTTAAGGTTGTAAGTTTCAAATTTATTAAGCAACTAATATATGGAGATGTGACATATAATTTAATAATTGCCTAAATTATCAGTTAGCCTATAAAAATTTCTCTTATAATATTTGCTTTGTAAGAACAGTGAAAATCTAAGTAAGGAAGTTTAGAAGCACTACCCTATTCTCCTGAATGGTGACACAGAGAGACCCTGACTTAAAAAAAACTCAAAAAAACTCCTGGTTGTCTGTGGCCATGTTTCTTGCCATATGGAGAAAACCAACTGGCAGTCAGACAGATGAGCTGACATCAATGCCAAAAAGTGACGGTGAGAAAGGCCGTGTGAGGCTGCTGATCCCGGGGGTCCAGGCACGTCTCTGCCCTCCCAGAGGTTCGGTTGTTTAACTCGTCTTTCATTCCAGAAGCCCATTGACCCCTTTTGTCCGAATTAGGTACAGTCTAGGTAGGAATGGGTGCTTATCACTTCAACTAAATTAACTTTGATAGAGAAATAAGAAAAAACAACCTCTTGTTCTTGTCCTGATGCTTCAAGTGTGCTCTTTGCTGTGGAGCGCTCCGGAGTGACAGCATTCATCAGCTCACGGGCCCTCTCTTTGTCTGACTTTGCCTCTTGCTCTGTGGAGTCTAAAGTCGTTTTCAAGTTTTCTGTCTTCATAACTGCCCTCTCTTTCATCGTTTCGGCTCTTGTTAAAGATTGCCTGAGCTTTTCAATTGTTTTGTCCTGTGAGAGGGCAGAAGTGGGGGAGAGGAAAGATATGACTGTGATTAATCTCTTCTAAATAGCAGACAGGCATGATAACTCATGCTTCTTTTCCTTCATTTTCTTTTCTTTTTGTGAAGAGAGAAGATACATGGAAAAGAAAAAAACGCCACAATTTCAGAACTAAGAGGATATTTCTCCACCATCAGACTTATCAGTAACTTTCAGCTGGGTGTAGGGGCTCACACCTGTAATTCCAGCACTTTGGAAGGCCTAGGAGGGAGGATCACTTGAGCCTGGGAGTTCAAGAGCAGCCTGAGCAACATAGCAAGACTTCATATCTTCAAAAAATCAAAAATAAATAGCCAGGCATGGTGGCGCATACCTATACTCCCAGCTACTCGGGAAGCTGAGGTGGAAGGATTGCCTGAGCCCAGGAGATAGAGACTGTGGTGAGTCACGATTGTGCCACTGGACTCCAGCCAAGAAAACTCCAAGAAACAACTAACATTCACTTAGTACTTTTATTAACTGGGCACTTAGGATTTAAAGAATTGTTTGTCTGTTTGTTTTTGAGTAGGAGTCTCACTTTGTCGCCCAGGCTGGAGTGCAGTGGCACACTCACAGCTACTGCAGCCTCAGCCTGCTGGGCTCAGGTGATCCTTCTGCCTCAGCTTTCCAAGTAGCTGGGACTACAGGCGCAAGCCACCACGCCTGGCTAATTTTGTTTTATTTATTGTGGTGACAAGGTCTCGCCAAGTTGCCCAGGCTGGTGTCGAACCCCTGGGCTCAGGTAATCCTCTCGCCTCCACCTTCCAAGGTGCTGGGATTACAGGCGTGAGCCACCGTGCCCGGCCTGTATTTAAAGAGTCTTAACTCATTTTCCATATCCTCAAAGGTCTTACGGTCCTAGACTAATCAAATCCCGAAAATAGCAGGCTCTGCAGTAAGAGAAATATTGCTGATAAATGAATGCCTGTTGAACAATTAGTGCATATTTAGCTTAACGCATAATTTACATTTGAAATCATAAAATTGAAGACTGATATGGAGAAAGTCCAAAGAGCCCAAAAAATGATGACAACTTTTAACTATTTCCCCAATAAGAGACTAAAGTAAAACTAACATGAAATCCAGGGCATTTACAGTCATAACACTCAGAATACCAGTTACCTTTGAGAAATAGGGAAGAGGGCGTGTGAGGTTTCTATGGGATTAGTAACACTTTCTCTAGCCAGGCAAGGTGGTTCAAGCCTATAATCTCTTTGGAAGGAAGAGGCAAGAGGACTGCCTGGGCCCACAGGTTTGAGGACAGTCTGGGCAACTTGGCTAGACCTCATCTCTACAATAAATCAGAAAAATTAGCCGGGAGTGGTGGCCGGCTACTTGGAAGGCTGAGGCGGAAGTGTTGCAGGAAAACAAATCAGAGAGACTGTGACATTGAGGCCGGCAAGCAGGCAGCTGCATTTACTTCTGCAATGTTGGTGTTCGGCCCAGGGGACTCTAGTAGCAAAGGCTGCCCGCCCCCCCCCCCCCCATCGCAGTCGGGCCTCAGCTTTTACATGTTTTACATTGGCTTTGGGGGAAGGGGCTTTTCATGGTGGAAAGTTTTGTATTTTTTGTAACAGTAGCACAAACTTGTGGTTTCAGCTGCAGACGCTGAGCTCAGCATGGTATGCTGCACCTGAGGCGGTCACACAGGAAGGGGCTTGGGTTTCAGCTACAGGCACTGAGGAGGCATTTGCATTAACAAACTGGAACATTTTAACTGTAATATATGTTTTGAAGCATTTTCTAAAAGCTCCCTACCACAGAAGGATCACCTGAGCCCAGCAGGTCGACGCTGGGATGGCCGTGAACGTGTCACTGCACTCCAACCTGGGCGACAGAGTAAGACTCCGACTCAAAAAAAAAAAAAAAAACACAGTGTTTATTAAAAAAAGTGTTGGATTCACACGCCAAAAAATTTATTATTTTATATGCTTTGATATTAAA